>VWZD01002450.1:3198688-3339120 GCA_013396695.1 Sakesphorus luctuosus
GAGGGGAGGGAGGGGAGGACACCACGGTGTAATGATGCCTATTTTAACACTGATGACTTGTTTTGGAGAGAGGCTGAAGTGCCATTCAGGATACACACACTCACTTGCCATTACTTTGCACAGGATTGGGTCTAAAATGAATAAAGCCTCTTGGGTTCTCAGAAAAGAATGAATCTTTTTCTTTCCTCCTTCTAACAAACAGTAGATGGTTCTATATTGTTTTTCTGTGAAATAAGTTCTGCTCAACAACAACAGTCCTTCCTATCTCACCTGCTCTTGAGGCCACCCCTCTCCTCCTTCTATCTGTTTCTCAAAATTATTGGTCCCTCACACAATCTTTCACCTTTATACCCCTTTCCAAAATTGCTTCCAGGCTTTCTAAAACACCCTCCAGCTGCCACTTCAAAGTTTCACACCCACAGAAAGGCACTGAGACAGGACGTGCTTTATTCAACTTTGCCCATTGTGAATTATGGCAGGAATAGAAGCACCTCTAATTCCCTTCTCCCCTACACAAACTCCAGTCTGCTTGCCTAAATTCATACCTCATTTTGGACATTCCATCTTATCCCAAAGACTTTCAAACAACTGTGAGGCAGCACTTTTATAAAGCAGTGCCCATCCCCAGGATCTGCCATATCCCAGGGGTGAGAACACCCAACGCCAACCCCCAGTGAGAAACAACAACATCACCAGATCCTTCACTCTCAAGTGGTTTCATGGGAGATGACTCTATTCCAGGTAACATTAAGCACTAAATTTCTCCCAAGGCTCTCCCTGGCAGTGCCAGGACACCCACCCAGGCCCTGCCAGGAGCCACGTGGGTCGTGGGCACTGCAGGGTCTGACAATGTTTGAAACATCTGCCTGAACAACGTGATGACATTTCCTTCCAACTTCTTTTTCCCTCATTTTGTTTGCTCACAGATAGCAGGATTTAAAGTTCTTGGCTTCTGGTTCTTATCAGAAGTCTACATTTGCTGCTGATAGCTTTTAGTGGAAGTTATTATTAGGCAACTTTTCACTTTTATCTCTTATCACTTTCTGCTCCAGAAAACCTTATCACTCCTTTCACTAAGTGTATGATAATTGGAGCTTTGCAATTACAGGTACAACACACACAGATTTAATGGATCAATTTGACAAGCTAAAAGAATTCTAGTTCCCTTATCTATTTAGCATTTAAATAGTTCTTTTTCCTAATTAGTCTGTAGTTATAGTTACCAAAGTAATTGTCAATGACTATAAGCACAAATAAAGCAGATCTGTCAGAGCCAGCCTGATCTTACAGAGGATCAGGACCTTTCCCAGCAATGAGTAAATACTCTACAAGGTTTCACTCAGAGCCAAATGTCTCTTAAGGTTTTAGAAGAGTTGGATTAATGAACAAACCTCAAGAGAGACCAGTGGGTAAAATCAGACCCCCATTTCAGAGCCTTTCCAGCAGCAATGAGAGCAGAAAAGAACTCAGATTTTCCCATGCACCACGTGGAATGTCACTGGTGCCTCAAGTCCCGGGCCCTGGCTTTAAATCTCTATATCTGAGCTCTCAGCAGAGCCCAGGAAATATCAAGGTGTTTGGTGGCACAGGGAACTGACCCCACAAGAGGCTTCCCAAAGATTAGAAAAGTAATGGAAGAAACAACAGGAAACGAAGCATCAAGTTTAATAATCCCTTTTCATGTTTGACCTAATGGTAGAAAAATAAAAGTATTCCTTTCCACGCAAAGCAGAGTTTTGTCCTTATTTTCCACAGGGAAGTTGGTCAGATCTGAGTGTTTGAAACTCAGAACTTAAAAAAGTTAAGTCTTGGGTATCTATGCAAACCACACAAAACCAAAGAAGCAAATCAACACATCCCAACAGCCTGATCTTTAATTCTCAAGCAATAAAAATCTCTCTTCAGCTTTAATGAAAATTTGTTTGCAAAAGGCTTGTGGGCTCACGCCTGGCAAAGTGTAATTAATGTCTACTGAGAATCCATACAGTGATTGAATTCCTGACTAAAGAGTCGATCACCCACTGGTCCTGCTGCAGAAACTCAGCTCCTCTGTGGGATCCTTTCCCATCCAGGATGGCAAAACTTGGAAAAGTCCTTGAGTTTGCATAAGGAAATCAAATTGGGTTGGAAAAGACCTCCGAGATCATCAAGTCCAACCCTTGGGCCAACTCCAGTCCCTTTACCACATCATGGCACTCAGTGCCACGGCCAAGCTCAGCTGAAAAACCTGCAGGGATGGGGAATCCACCCCCTCTCTGGGCAGCCCATTCCAATCCCTGAGCACTCTCTCTGCAAAGACGTTTTTTCTGATCTCCAACTTAAATTTCTCCTTCTCATGAAATTTGTTCTTCCCATGAAAGATTTGCACTTAAGTGAAGACACAGAAATTTTTTGAGAAGCTGCACATCATCTCAAGTGTGTTTATGTCTTCAGAGCAGAAAACAGAGAGGGAAATCTCATAAAAGCTCAGAAGATGAAGGGAGAGCAGAACACACAACACCTAATGAGGATCAGAGGTCTCAAAAACACATCCCATCTTTCCTTAGAGGACAAACAGGCTGTGAAGATTGAAAAAATAATAATAATAAAAAAGAACATCTTGTTTTGCCCCTCCTGTGCAGGAGCCCAAGGTCTGACAGACACTCTGGGTTTGGGTCAGGTTTGTACCATCCCCACAAGGAGGATCAGAGGGAAGGGAAGGTTCTCCTTCCAGCTCCTAAGGAAGGCCTAACAACTCTACTTAACTTCTCCTCCAAACTCACAGCATTTAGTTCCAAACACACATCATTCAGCTTGAAATGTGACTTGAGTTTGTTTTCCAGTTGTTGTACATGCATTAAAAAAAACCAAACTATTGCAGGAGCTGTCATTTAAAAAAATAAAAAATTTAAATAGTGTCAAAATATACCTCTCCTCAATTTTTCAGAATTCATCTCAGCCTTCTCCCTGTCAAGACTAAGACACTTCTACAGACTCAGTATTAATTTATTACTTGTTTTGGATGACCTACATATGCAAACAACATAAAAAAACTAAAACATCTACGACACAATTTCTCCCACCGAAAGGATTCACTCCCCCTGTGCAAACATTTTCCAGCTCCAACAAGGGTTGCTGTTAAAATGGAGTTACTCTGTCAAAGGGTTGCTCTGTTAAAATGGATTCTAAATCGAGATTAACCCAGTCCTGCTTGGACATTTTTGGGGTTGGTGCCAAACCTCAGGCTGTCCTTGGGCTGGGACCATCAACCTGAAATCAGGCTCTTCTCTCCTAACTTTGCTCTGCCAAAGACACAGGAGTGACAAACAAGACCTGAAATGGTCATTTTATCTCCTTTGTGTGTCCACAAGGCCAGAGATGGCACAGGGGAGGAAGGAACTTTTCTCATCTGTGTCTCTCCACATCCTGAAAACAAATAAAGTGACAGCCAGAAAAAGCTGCTCAGATTTAATTTCCCAGCACAGTGTGGATGAAGTGGTTGACACTGGTGCTTTCAAATGGAGCTAAACACAATTAAGTGATTGAAACAGTGAAAATTCAGCTCAGAATCATAGAATGGATTGGGTTGGAAAAGACCTCCGAGATCATCAAGTCCAACCCTTGGGCCAACTCCAGTCCCTTTACCAGATCATGGCACTCAGTGCCACGGCCAAGTTCAGTTGAAAAACCTCCAGGGATGGGGAATCCACCCCCTCTCTGGGCAGCCCATTCCAATGCCTGAGCACTCTCTCTGCAAAGAAGTTTTTTCTGCTCTCCAACTTCAATTTCCCCTGGCAGAGCTTGAGCCCCCCGTGCCCCCTTGTCCTATTGCTGAGTGCCTGGGAGAAGAGACCAACCCCCACCTGACTATAAAAACCTGAGAAATTTCCCACTGCAAACAGCATCCTGAACTCTAATGTTACAGGTGTTTAAGGAACACGAGCTGAAGGATGGCATGAAGAGGATAAACCTTTCCATTTGTAATATGTGTGTATATTATTTGCATTTCTGTGGAGCTGAGAGCCAGTTAGAGCCTTACACAGACACAAAAGGGGGGCCCATGCCAAGAACTGACACACGAGCAAACAGATGAATAGAGATTAAAAAAGGCACAGAAATAATCAGCAAATCAACACTAACCCCACATCACATGGGCTGTCTCAGCAGATAAACACACAGGAGTTCTGAAGGCATTGCAGCAAAATGGAGTTTTAGAAGAGATATTTATTTAAAAAGAGCAATTTCAAAGAGAACCGAGATGTGGCTTTGAGGTGAGCACGGGAATCTTTTCCCCAGTGATGAGGGAAAAGCAGCAAGTTGTTTGCTCCTCATATTTCCAGCTGGGAGATATAGGGCTGGCATCAGATATGGGAGCTGCCTTTGGATACCAGCCTGGAGATAAGAGGAAGGCAGAGAGAAGCTGCAAACAGCCTCAAAAATCAGCCTGAGAGATTTGATTTGATGTGATAAAGAAAGAGGCAAAGACGGAATGTAAAAAGGGAGCAGAGACATGGTCCAAGGAGCAGATAAGGTAAAAAGATCCTTGCAAAAGGATGGATTTCAGCATGAGCACCACGAGGGAATCAGGGAATGTTGCTTCATCTAAAATACAACCCTCCTTGAACATGTTACCTGTAAGGATGGTTGAGAATGACTTTATGTTCCAGAGACGACATGGGGAAAGAGTCTGAGCATTCATGACTATAGTATTTAGGAAAAATACGAAAAAAAAGGCTATAAAATATTCATTTTTGCAGCAAGCACTGCAAGTTTCTCTTACAATGTACAACCTCTTTCTATCCCTTTCCACTGAGTCACAGTTAAATCTGAATCTGCAACTGTTGCCTTGGGAAGGAGCATTGTGTTCACATGAAGAAAACATCTTAAAGTGAGGTTTTCATTTCAGTTTGAAGGATAATTATGCACAGAGCTCAAGTGAGGCACTGCAAGCTCTAGGGAAAGGAGAACATGAGTGAATATACAGCTCTGATGAATATTCCTTTACTGCATCATCAAGGAGGAAAGGAGCTGGTAGCTGTGTTTTCATTCATCTCCAAAGGAAATTCCTGTTTGAAACTGAGAATTTCCTTAAATTAGATGTTAAAGAGGCAGTGAGCAATGCTCCCACACAAACTGTGTGTGTGCACCAGAGAAAAGGCAGAAGAAATTATTCACAATCAGACAACCCAGCCAAGCAGCAGCCAGGACAGCAATGGGGTTTTCACAGAATCACAGAATCGATTGGGTTGGAAAAGACCTCTGAGATCATCAAGTCCAACCCTTGGGCCAACTCCAGTCCCTTTACCACATCATGGCACTCAGTGCCACGGCCAAGCTCAGCTGAAAAACCTCCAGGGATGGGGAATCCACCCCCTCTCTGGGCAGCCCATTCCAATCCCTGAGCACTCTCTCTGCAAAGAAGTTTTTTCTGCTCTCCAACTCAAATTTCCCCTGGCAGAACTTGAGCCCGTGCCGCCGTTTTTTGCTCCGTGTCACGGCAGGGCATGTCCAGGGTTATTGGGGCACTTCATTTGGCAGAGGGAAGGGAAGGAAAAGGCAGCAGGGGTTGGTGAGGGCACTTGGGCCACCGTGGCCCCTGCAGGCACCGAGCCCTCCCTGGGCAGGCTGCAAACAGGGGTTCAGTCAGGGATGGGGTTTATCCACACAGAGCTTGGAATAAAGAGACACTCCCTCCAGTGACAGCCTCTCCAGGGACACAATTTCCAGCCCTGAACCTGAACCAGCCTTGTCGTGCAAGAGGAAGCTCTTGTAAAACAAGCACCAGCAAAACACAGACAAAGTCCCCCCAGGGCTCTGCTGCAGTTGGCATCGCAATGCAGCCCAAACTGGAGCAGAAACCAGAGCAGAATAAATGAATAAATAATTAAATAAATAGAATTCTTCACTGAAAACACTGTAGAAACAATTTTGTGTTTCAAGTCCCCTGAAAAACACACACACAAAAAAAATCAAAACAAAAACCCACAAAACACTAAAACACAAAACCAACCGAACCAAACAAACAAAAAACCACAAACCAACCCAAAATAAACTCCCAAACCCAACGTATTTTCCACGTCATCTGCTAAAATGCTGGTTATACAAATTCACACTTAAAGGAACACTAAGCAATTTTTCACAGTTGTCAGACATGGTGGAGTTTAAAAGGAGTTTTAAATGCCTATTAATTACTCACAAATTAATTTTTCCTCCACAATAGATTTTCCATTTGAAAATGGATTGGCACTTTTTTTCACCATGATCTAAAAATCAACAATTTTAAGTTCTACCTTTGACGTTTAAACAATTTTTAGGGTATTGAGAGAAGTAAAATTTAAATAGAGAAATACATTGGAACAGGAAAAAAAAGTATTTCAGGAGTAAAAATACTGCATTAAAGAAATCCTGGGAAAAAACACTTCTAGTTGATTGAAATTCCTAATTTATGTTTCTAAATGACGTGTTTAAGGATGTTTAAAGTTACAGGAATCTCTAATATAAACCCCAGCTATTGACTTCATTAGCCTAAGATTAATAGAGCTTAATTTACATGAGGTTCAGACCTGGATTTCAGAATTGCCAGAACTGTTGCCAAGACAGGATTTTCTAAAAAGCCAAGCTATGATTTATGAATCTAAGAAAAAGAAATTTTAGGAGCCCCAGAAGTTTTGTTGATATATTCTGAAAACTGAGCAACTTTGGTTCTCAAGCAGCACAGGAGATCTTCTGACAACACAGCCTGAAGGAGATTTCTGCTCTAACATCTCTGAGGTGAAAAGGCACATGAAGGAGGAACTTGACCTGCTGTGTCTAAGAAATATTGCCATCAGCTTTATCACAAACAGACAAAACCATCACAGAGAGGCTGAGAGGTGTTTCCACAAGGAAAGGATTCTTGTCTTCAGCTGGAAAGCCACAGCCAGTGGAAATAGCAGAGCTGACAGGAAGACATGCACGAGCTTTATGCATCAAAACATCCCTCAGAATGACATCGAGCATAACAATGAACTGTGTTTAAAAGTAAAATGTAAGAGGTGTCAAACAGGAGCTCCTCAGGCCAAAGCCTCAGTCCTGCTTGCTCTGGTTCAGTTGGAAAAGTAGAGCTGAGCCCCTCTGAAAGGGAAACCATCACAAAGTAAGATGCAGATGTTGGATCTAGAGGTGACAATGGCAGTTTGGAATCAATTCATCTCCAGAGCAGAAGAAACAGTAAGAGCAGAAGCAGCTCTGAAAGGGAAGAGCAGCTGCTGGTGAGCAGCAGCAATTCTGCTGCTGAGGACAAGACTGGGGGCTCTGAAATAGAGTCTGTGGCAGCTCAAAGGCACCAGAAGCAAACAGGGCAAAGCAAGGTCAGCTCAAAGGCCTGTTTCTGATTTCTTCCTCTTCACTTCTATGTGAAGGAAACCAAAGGATGCAACCTACAGGGTTTGAATACCAGCCCAGAGCAAAGGCTTGTGTGGTCCTTGCTGCAATCCATCAGGCAGCTCCACATGTGAGCAGTGAGACATCCATGAAGCCACCTGATGGTCAGCTGAGGAACAGACATTCAATACTGAAAAAAAAAAAAAAAGAGTTGTGTTGTCCTGTATTTCACCTAAAGGATGTTCCAAATGCTCAGTTAAAAAATAAGTCTGAAAAGTCCATTTGGAGGTTTTTTGCAACTGATATAGTCTAAACTCTCTCACCAGTTCTCTTGGGCTCAGCAGTCCATGTGAAGAGCAGCCCCTTAGATCTCAAGTGACATCTGGTGGCAAAGTGAACCTCTTCTGATACAGAAAGCTTTGCAAAAATTTGAGAAGGTTCAAAAATGAAACACGGGATTTATTATGAGCTTTTCATGGATGTGGGTTTTGGGGGTTTTTTTCCATGCATTTTCTGTTAATTCCACATCTAGACCTGCTCATCAGGCCCAATTCCAGCTATGAAAGCCCGCTCAGAGTGCCAAGTGCACATCAGCTATCATATATCAAAATATATAGAGGAACAATTTAATTTATAATAGTAAAATTCCTAATGCAACTAACCAAGTGAACCTTCTCAATCCATTTGTTCCCCCAAATCAGTCATTCATATGTTTTATGTGACAGAAAACGATAACTACACATCCACAGCTGAAAGATGGGCCACTTTTTTCCCCTTTTTTGATGACTGCAACAGTATTAAAGGCATGCAAATAATTTCAAGTGACTTTTTCAAGGCTAGCACAGTGCTTAAATATGCTTCAGTGTGTCAACCACCTGCCAAAACTTCAGCTGAATCAAGCAGTTCCAGATCATTGGAACTCTAATTATTATAAGCACAAGTGGCTTTTGGAACAGCAGTGAGCTCGACATGACAGTGTTGGCAAGCACTCTCCAGGCAAATGAATTAAACTCCACTTGCTGCTTCTGATTGCAAGATCATTCACCATTTGCTGATCGTTTGGTTTCACAGCAAATTAGTGCCTGTGCAGAATGTTTCCAGCAGGAGAGGAAGGTGTATTTTAAAAGAGAAAAAGGCAATTTATTCCAAGCAGGTAAAGGCACGAGGCTTTTCTCCATCCGTGCCCATGTGATGGCCAGAAACTCAGCTGATGCCTGGGAGAAGCTGCACTGTCACAATGCAATAAGCCAGTTTTGTTGCATATTCCTTGCCTATTCCAGATGCAAAGTAGGACACATCAGCTGCAAACACCTTTGGTAGTTGTGGTCCCCTCTCTATTAACACCATGCACACTGTGTGACAGGAAAGTGAGTGGAACACAAACAGCTCAGCCTTTGCCTCCCCGCTGTGATTAAATCTTTATTCTGCAGTCGGGGGGTTTCAGGACATGATTGTTTGCTGGGTCATGACTTACCTCACCTGCTAAACAAGGGGTAATTCCCAACACAGCAGCAAGATGGAAGACAATTTTCAGAGGATGCCAAGATGAGCATGATTTACAATTATTATTCCTGAGACATTTTCAGCGATATTTGCAATTTCTTCTGAGACGGCACGAGAAACAATATCTATGTATTACACAACAGAACCTGAGATTTTTCAGCTTGAGATGTTATTACAGCAAGAGATTTGTGTTCATTCAACAGGGATCACCACAAAATGATAAAAGTCTGTGTATATTGAAAAAGTAAATAGCAGATCAAGTCCAGGATAAAGCCCACGGAACAGACTGTTGTCTTCCATTGCAATCAGCCAGTCAACCCCACAGAGTCAGAGCTGGTGGAGACCCATAAGGGTCACTGAGTCCAACTCCTCGCTCCTTGCAGGGCCAATTGGTGTGGAAATTCAGCTCCTGTGCTGATCCTGGCAGGTGGAGAACACCACACTTACACACTGTGACTGCTCTGCACTGACAGTGGTCACACAGACCCAGTGGGAATTGTAAATCTGACTTGAGTTTCGTCTCACTCCTAAACCAAAATGCTACCCCAAATGTTGGGTTGTTCTGGGTTTATTCTTCAGAGAACCAGTAAACAATGTTTCCTCTCCCCTGGAATTCTGTGGCTGCCACAAAGCTCTCAGAAACCTTCAGTTCTCAGACTGTTTAACATAGTGAAGGATATCAGGGAGATGAAATCAAGCCTATTCTTAAAATAGTTCTGTACTGCGAATTAAGCATCCAAAATAACACCTTTTGTTACTCAAGCAGCATTCCAGCAGAGGAGGGAAACTGCAAGGCAAGGTTTTAACAGCTTTTTGATTTTGGTCACCCAGTTTTAAAGCATGGAAATGTTATGGGGCAGGCAGTAAAATTACCAGATATTTTCCATTATGTCACACTATGATTAAATAATCAGGCTAAGGGCTCAGCACTCCCCAGGAGACTTAAATCCTGTGTGCTGTGTACCAACAAATGATGCAATCCCACACTCAGGCTTTCAGAAAAAGCAATGCAGTGTTTTTTAAACCAGACTCAGACAAAAGGGAAATGAGCAAAGCAGGGTGAGGAAACCATTGGTTGTCCTTCCTGCTGGTGCAAGGAACTGGCAGTCACACCAAGCCCAGCATGACTGGAGGTTACAGAGGATATGTCACGTCCTGAATTTCTCTCTGCTAAACTTCCATCTTTATTTTCTTTATCTCTTACATGTTCTCTTTGCTTCTTTAGCACATTGACTAACACAATTCCAACTGTACGTTAATGATCCTGCTACAGGCAAACTCCAATTCCTGAAAATGCACAAACACCCCCTAATTTAAAGCATCAGATGCCAAAGGACTTGCCTACTTGTAGGAAGCTCCAGTTTCTTGGCCCGCCTTTGGCTGTGACTATTTTCATTTGTAAACCACATGGATCAACACACGTTAACGGCACCACTGGGAAGCAGGATGGTCAGTGGAGAATCACCAAGCCATGTCTCAATAGCAGGAGACACAGCCAGGACACACCTGGGGGCCAGCTGGGGAAAGGCAGTTTCCCCACTGCTCTGTGACTCACGGTATCAACAAAGGATGTCAGCAGGAGCTGCCCAGAGAAGCAGCAAACGGTTCCCAAGCCCTCCTTAACTTTGTTTTGATGCAGGAAGGATTTTTGATTTTCACATTTTATAGATTTTAGGAACACAGAAGCTGTAGCAAAGTAGATCTAGTGAATTAATATTTCTAGCAGCTTAAGTTTAATGTCTTTCTATCGCTACCCCTTGTCCCAGAACAGGGAGCTCAAATTCCTCAGCTGTTTAGTCTCTTGTTCAAGGTAGAAGATTGGAAATATCAAAAGACACAAACACAGGGCAGAGTGACCCAGAAGTCAGAACACTGGAAGAACTCCAGGAGCCCAAGGAAGGGGAAGACTGGTGAAGAGGGGGTGTCACCAACACCAGACCCAATTCTTGGGGGGTGGAACCAGGGTGGGAAGAAGAGTGGAACTAGAAATGTGTAAAGTGATGATTGGACAAATCATATTATAAAAGATACGGAAATCAAAGCTTACCTGCGTGCACGTTGATGTATTCCTGGTCGAGCCTAGGGGATCATTACAGTCACTGCCCTTTTATCTTATCTCCTACCAAACTTTGGCTTGGAGTCTGTTTTACAGACTTCTAAGGCATCAGTTTGCTCAGTGGAAAGCCACCCAGACACCACAACCCAGGTTTCTGCTTTGCTGGGCTCTCATCCCCAAGCCCCCCTGCCCTGAAACCGCAGCTTGGCAGGTGCCAGCCAGTTGTGCCTCCTGCCCCACCACTGCTGGGACTGCACAGACACCACTTGAGGCACTTCCAAGTGTTCCTCCAACCCTTCTGAAGCAGGATAGCAGAGAGAGAGGAATCCCTCTCGAGTTCTGAGGCAGAGAGGATGGCACAAACCACATTTCAGCAGTGCAAACAGGCTTTAGTCGTGCTCTTTCCTTCTGTGCTCTGCGTCTCTGCCATCCATCTGGTGTGAGATACCGAGTGCAGTTTCACTCTCACTGTAATAAAGTTCCACCGGGCTAATCCCCCAGGAATGCAGCAACTATCTGCGAGCAGACAGGTGTTAAACGCTGCCTTCCAAGAGATTATCCCATCCTCTCTCAGCCCCTTCTGCCCCAGCTGCTCACAGGACAACAGTAAATAGAATTTACCTCTATCTCAATAGGTAAGGAGCAGTCATTAACTCCTGATACCATGACAGGGATTCTGAGGAAAGCAAGGATCAGCCAACTCCATACCAGCTCAGTCCCTTACCTTACAGCAAGATGAAAGAGAACTTTTTCCATGGAAAGCTCTTAAAGTGTTTCGTTTCTTTCAAGATTTGTGTTATTTTCCCTGCCTTTTATTTCTCCTCCCACGTATCAAAATGGCAAAGTGGAAAAGAAGAGGGATTGAAATCACACCCCAAAAACTAAGGAAACACTTGCAGAGGAATAATTT
Organism: Sakesphorus luctuosus; assembly: GCA_013396695.1. Classification (NCBI taxonomy): domain Eukaryota; kingdom Metazoa; phylum Chordata; class Aves; order Passeriformes; family Thamnophilidae; genus Sakesphorus; species Sakesphorus luctuosus. The sequence continues at coordinate 3,210,499 of VWZD01002450.1, forward strand.
GTTTCAAATTTACAATACTAACAGCACAGAAACATTCATATGAAAAGACTACGATCTATTAATTCACTGTTCAACAAAATACCTGTGTCTTCCTTTACCACTCAGCTTCTTAAGGCAGATTTAGAAGAATTGTTTATTCCACTGCCTTTATAAATTTTCAAACCACAAGTCCTTTCCTTAATTAAAGGCTCTTTGGTCTCCTCTTTTCACAGCAGCAGTGATTTCAGTCCAATTCAGATGCTTTCACTCACCTCCCTGGTTCTTTCTCCCAGAGCCCAAACTCTTCATCAAGGAAGAACTTAAAAATAATTCAAGGATTCCTCTTGAAATGCCTTTTCTCCATTATATTCAACAATGCTATAAAAGTAACAAGTGAAGGTGAAAAATCAAAATCTCAGTTAAGGGACAGCCTCTGTGTTTGCCACCCTTCCGAAAAACTAGAAGAGATTTTCAGCCTCCAGAGAGCAGGAGAAATTCTCACCACTACGACTTTGTTAATCCCAGTCCCTTGTGGCCACATCCCTTAACAGAGCTGCTGTTAGTCAATCCCTTGCACTCAAGGATGATAAAGGAAAGGATTAAAGTAGTAATCTGGAATGCGAGTCTGTGTCAGGAAAAGAACTCTTGATATTCAAAAAGGCTTCATGAGAAAGGAGACATCAAAGCAAATATCTGAGTGCTGCTGTGCAGCCACCTGGCACTGGAGCGAGGAGAAAGTCAGCATCAGGGTAACAGCAGTTCCAACAAATGTGCATTTGTAATGTTTTTATGACATTAATGTTGTCTTCACTACTCTGTGCAGCAGCCTAAGCCAGGGATTAAGGATGCTGCTGGTGCCAATTTGCTGCTCTCAGCTCAGGCACACAATCATCTCCCCATCAAACTGCTGCTTTCATGCTCAGGGAGCCTGCAGCGATGGAGCAGGAAAAATAAACATGTAGGGAGAGGAGAGACAGTACAAATGGCTCTGATCAGTCACTGAGAACACGAGCAGCCCTTTGGCGTGCTGGAAACCCACCTGCCCAACAAGGAGCATCCCTCCAAGGAGACCCTCAGAGCAAGGAAGTCCTGCCCTCCAGAAAACCTGCAAGAGTCACCATTGCTTTCTGCTTTGCGGCCCCAAACTGTGCATCTGTCACAGGACCTCCTGTACAGCTACAAAGGTCCCAGGATGCTCTTTGGTCTTCACCCTGCCCTGTCCTCCCCCAGAGCAAGGCAGCTCTCCACCCTCCCCACTTCCACTGTCCAGGAAGGCTCTGACATCACCAGTTCAGACAGTCCCTCACCAACTCCAGCCACTCCATCCCCTTGACTGAGATCAGGGGGCAAAACAGAACTTTTATCTACCCACACCCTTCACTGTCACCACGTGCAGCCCCCAAGTCCCCACTGCTGAGGGTGGAACCAGCTGGGACCTTGGCAGAGCAGGAGAAGTAACAGGGACAGCCAGTGCAGAGGTGGCTCCAGAGGAACTTCCGTGCCAGCCCTAGAGGGCTCTTACAGAGGACTGCAGAGCTCCCCTGCCCCCACCAAGATGAAATTGTCTTACCCACCATCTGGACCTGTCAAAACCAACACAGGTTATGCAGTAAGAGTTGTTCTGAGCATTAAAAATTAGCACCCAAGGGAAGTCAGAGAGTAGAAGACAGACAGGAGTGTTTCTGGATCTGCTCTCCTGTCACCTGTGCATGCTAAACTGAAGTCATGGGGATTTATAGGGGAGCAAGGTGAGTTCAGGTTCAGCCTCACCAAAGCTTAAAGAAAAAGAACAAAGGAAAGATAGTTTGGGTTTATGACTCTATGATACTTTTTTCCCCTCAAAGGAAGGTGTTGTTTATGGGCCAGGTGCACAGTGACAAACTGCAGTTCTTACTCCCTCTGCACAGCCCTTACCTGCAGACTGGAAAGGACTTTTTGTGTCTCAAGATGCAACACAAGACTGTCAAATACACAGCAGTTATCCCACTGTGTGACATTGCCCCACGTGATGTCTTTGAAATATGGAAAACAAGAGCACCAGCATCATGTTTGTACCCGGTTATATTTAGTAATGTCTTCTTTTCCACGAGCTCAGCATTACAACTCCCTTACATCCCCTGCATCCTCTTCTGGTATTTATGTGCAGTCCGTATGCTTTCCAACCATGTCTTCCCTGGGGATGTGCATTGAATCATAAGTATTTTGACCAGAACCTACTTTTGAAGTAGTTGTGGTTATTTCTCCTGGTACTATTTGCTCCTGCTGAAAGGATTCCTCATGGAAACGTTCTACTCATCCCTGCTTTGCCTCCTGGTGATGGGGAGAGGAATTTTATGTCCCTTACCTAGCCAAACTTTTTCCTTTTTTTAATGAAAATTAAAATGTCTTTCCTATCATGAAAAGAAAGGATTGAATTATCACTGATTTCACTCCCCTGTTCCTGCTGCCTTGACCTTCTGTCACCACAAGCACAGCATTAAGGAGGATTCTGGAATATTCTCTTTTCACCTGCAGCTTTCATGTTTTAGTCATCTGAAATAAAAAACCCACCAGTTTTTCATTCAAGAATGATGACCTTGCTGTCAGCCTGGGGGAAAGGACTGAAACACGGACACACAGTGGGGTTAGAACTGCAGGGTCTTTAAGGTCCTTTCCAACCCAAACCATTCCATGTTTCAAACCATTCCATAGCTGACCTCTGAGAAGAAACTTGTGGCCATGCAAGGTATCAACATGGAGGCATAATCACATTAAATTCTCAGATGTTCACCAAAAGAAACTCTGAGATTTAAGACCCCATGAACTCCTGAACTTTGTCATCATATGAGTGAGAATGGACAATGCCATGAGACTTGGGAAGCCTCTTCCTTTGGAGAAACAGGAGACTAAAGAAAGGACAAGCATAGACCAAAATGAGGTCACAGGAAAACTATGAAGTTTTGTGATTCCTCATGTTTTCTTAAAAATCAGAGCCTCCAGGTAACCACAAAGGTGACATGGGATGTGGGTTTATGTAAAGACTAAAAAACATTTTGGAAAAGTTAACTATTACTTGATATTTGCACCAAAACACATTAAGCCATTCAAACTTATTAAACTTTCAGAAACTATTCAACTTGGGTTGCAACATTTTCCAAAAATTTACTTACAAACATAACAAATTAAATCTCCAATAACTCCCAAGACACATCAATGGGCTGTTTTGAACTCAAACTGAATCACTGGCCAAATACTGGCTTAGGCCAAATTCCTCTTTAAACAAAAATTCTCCCTGCTTCCCTCACTCACAACTCTCAGGACTCATTTTAGGACATACCATAAAGCCACAGCTTTGGGTTTCCCCCTTCACCAGACCTGCCAGACCTGTCCTTGCCACCACTATGATTAAGCCTTTGATAGGAAGCCTTGAATTTATTTTCAGCTGGTGTAATTAAATACATAGATTGTTGGGTTTACATCATTAGCAAATGCTGGAGGGCACTGATCCTATAAGCAAGTAAGACCTTTCTGCAGAGAGCTGGAGAATCAATACAAACTGCCAGAGGGTGGGCAGAGAAAAAAAGCTGCTTTGCAGAATTACAAAGGCAATGGACATCCTGCCACGTCCAGCTGTCACCTCTCTCTTCAGATCCTCTCCATCCTCCCCCTGCACAGCTTCCTGGGCAGCAGCTCCTGTGTACCTTCCCCAAATTACCTGCTGCCTCCCACTTGCCCAGCAACAGGTGCCGTCCATTCTTTTTATTCCAATACAGTGACCAAAACCAGTTCAGAGGCCTCATTTTTATGCAAGTAGCACAGTAACACCTTTCAGTCTGCTTCCTACAGTATGGATTTGCTCTCCAAGGCAGTAGCTGGCCCTGCAGCAAAGCCCTGTGCTCTTTCCCTTGCCAGAGGCTCCTGTGACCTGAGCCAACCCCCTGTGAGTGTTTTATTAATGCTCTCGCTGCCCCTCACCAGCCAACCCATCAGCATCCAGGTTTTGCTGCTCCCATTCCCACTGGAGGAAGGAAACCATCCAGGTTTTGCTGCTCCCATTCCCACTGGAGGAAGGAAACCATCCAGGTTTTGCTGCTCCCATTCCCACCGGAGGAAGGAAACCATCCAGGTTTTGCTGCTCCCATTCCCACCGGAGGAAGGAAACCCAGGGATGGGGTACAAGCAGTTTGGATTGTAGGGAAACATGCCCTGACTGTGGCTTTTCCTTCCCCACACCGAGCAGGGCCAGGAGAACATTTGCACCCACAGAGCTACAAGCACATTAATTGCCATCAGCAAGTGTTGGGTTTTGTTGCATCTGCACTTAATGGGCCATTTCTCTTGAGCTTATCACTGCAGTTTAGACAGACACACTGGACAGGGTTAACCCTGATCCTTCCCAGGAGGTACAGCCTTGGTGGATGCACTGCAAACATTATTCACAACTGAGATTTCAGCAGCAGAACTGAATTTTTAGGCAGCACCATCAGAATAACATCCCACAAAACAATAGCAGCTTCTCCTTTTGACAGAAGCACGTGTAATTTTATTATCTAAAGTAGCCTACAGTCTCCTAAGAAGAAGAAAAGCTCACAGGCCTTTGATCATAGCTTTGCTCAAGTTTCCCAATTTCAGCATGTTTATATTAGGAATGGCTGGCATTAAACCTTAAGAATGCTGTCTTATATCCCTGACTATTATGTCAGGCTCTGTGTCTTCTCTCTTAGGAGGACTGAACCCTGTGAAAATCAACCTTTTCATTCAACACAACCAGAAAAGGTGCTCACTAGAGGTTAAAACTATAAAGATTTGGTTGAAATTTAGTGTTAAATATCATATTAGAAATTTAATAACGATGTCTTCAGATTATCAACTTCTGTCCACAAATATAGGTTTACAGACTGTGTTATAAAATACTTGTCTAGAATTGATTTTTAGAGAATATCGCTCCCTCTGTCCTGCTTGTGACAAAGATACTTCACATCTACTCTGAATACTTTTCAAATCATTACTGGAAACAAAATGCTAAGTGGATACAGCCTGTGCTCTGCCTTGTACAGCATTTAACGACTCACTAATAACACACCAAACCTAACGAGGTGACCAGTTCAGGGCAGAGCTTGATGAAGCACAAGCTGTGGCATCAAAGCCCTAAAGAAACGCAGGCAGGACAAAGCAGCCACTTCAGACTAAGCAGGAGTATTTAATTATATTAACTTTCCTAATAGAGTCTTGTTTTCAGCTTTCTCTTGTCTAGGGTTTGCAATAAGGTTGGTCATTTATTTCCATCCCAGACCATGCAAGGGAGTTGCAGTGATCTTGTGCAAGAAACTGTGCTGGCTAATCCAGATTACTTGTCAAGCATTGGAAGCTTAGAGAAAAAATTCTTCCAGACAATCCAGTAGACCCAGGCCACAATTCTAAGTGTCACACTCTTGTCCCAAACTGAGGTGAGGAGCTTTACAGCTTTCTAAAGGAAAACCCACAGTTTCTTACTGTCAAGGATTTACCTTCTAAAACCTTGGCCCAAAGCAGAAGTCACTTACACCAGTTCTTTCAGAATGTGACATTTATTCTGCAAGCACAGGATCAAGGAACAAGTATAGAAATTCAGCACTAAGTTTAAGCACTGACTTATTCCAGGGCTGGTGGCAGAAGCCCAATGCTCTGTGTGTGCCCCACGCACAGCGTATTAAAGGGGATTTTCAACACTGGTATTCCTATTAAAGACTTCAAACCTCTGTGATGAGAATTTCCCCAAATCCCCTCCTGTGGGTGACATCGTGGCCTCAGCAGAAGGAAAGCTCTGCAATTGTCATCAGCTGCTCAAGGATTGCATGCTGTCTGCTTAGAACAGAGAAATCCCTCTTTGTAAGTCACTTGGAATTTCTTTGTCAGACCTTTGGAGCTTTTAACAACTTCTATTAGAATACCTTTGAAGTGCAGCTGAACAATTAGTTTGGCTGCCACTGACTTTAGTGGATGAGCTGAGTCGAGATCATCCCTTTGGAGCAGCATCGAGTCTCCGTTTCCATCCCTGGGATATGGGGACAAGGAGCTGCTCAGGATGGCCATGGGCCAGCTCAGCCACTCTGGATTTGACAGATGTACATGAAAACATGCACTGAGGTCCTATATTTGACCTGCTGAGAAATTACTGTGTCACTCAATAGACAGCAATGTATTTGAAGTACAAGTACTAAGATCTCCCAAGAACAAATATACACATATATATGTGGGTACATACACATTGTATGGAATCATAGAATGAATTGGGTTGGAAAAGCCCTCCGAGATCATCAAGTCCAACCCTTGGGCCAACTCCAGTCCCTTTGCCAGATCATGGCACTCAGTGCCACGGCCAATCTGTGTCTAAAAATCTCCAAGGATGGTGAATCCACCCTCTCTCTGGGCAGCCCATTCTGTTGTCCTCTCTCTGGTAATTCTTTAATATTAATACCCTTAACATGGAAATGCTGGTTGTAAAGAAGTCTGAAACAGGATAAGAAAAAAATCTCCCCATATTCCCAGGTGTCATTTTAACAACAACTGATATATTACAATTGTATGCACTTTTTAACTGCAAGTAAAATAGCCATTACACTTGTAACATTTTATGTGCAGTGTTATTGGAGAGAAAATGGCTTTGACAATATATATTTGAAAAATTGTTGCTCTTATTCACAATTCATGAATGCAGGTTCCTGCAATCCATCAACTCTACAGCCAGGCTTCCATCACGTCCCCTTTGAGGCAACAGCTGAGCTGCTACTCTGTGCTTTACAGAAAACCAAAATACACCCTATAGGGGTGGGGCAGACTATTTGGGGAGTGGTTAAAAGAGGGATTTAATTCAAATTTTCCATTTGGTGGGGTTTTTTGAGACCCTGAGATTCAGGGATCTCATGAGTGGGCTGAACACAGTTACTGTCACAAGTAAAGCACAAAATCCAGAGAATGTGAACGGATTAGCTGCAAAGGAGGGATGTTGTAACTGCCTGATTTCCACTTCATTCAGCTGACATTGTTTTGGACCAGGCAAAGAGTAAATAAAAATTAAAATTCACAGGTATTTAGTAGAGATCAATGACCAGGGAATACAAACCCCCACACAAAGGCAATCTGGTGTGCAACCAACTTAAAATACAAGAAGCCCTTCTACAAAAGGGTTCATTAGATTATTATTAATTGGCTAATTATCTTTGAAAGGCAAAATTAAGTTTGAGAAGTGAAAAACACAGTAACTGTTAAGTAATTTTAGGTCCTCCAAAGCACTGCCATGTGAGAGTAAAGGGGACTAATAATGGACTGATTTAAAGGCTCATTTCTCATTGAATCCAGCCCACATTGACTCTGCTTAGAGTTTGGTCAGCACTGAACAAGAAATTAGTTTGGTAGTTGGGACTGCTGGTCCTGAGCAAAGACTCCTCTGATTTACTGAAGACTTCACTCAAGCATTATCAGTCCTGAGAGGTTGTTACAGCAAATAGTTACCTATTAATAAAGTACATGGTATGTACTTTCATTTTCATCTTATAGTGCCAAACCACCAGGCAGCTGAGCAGACAGACAGAACTCTTGGGTTGTGAGAGCTGCCAAAGAGGGACTCCAAAGCACCCTCTGCCCCCCAAACCTGGAAGGTTTCCCATAAAAACAAACTGGGAGGTGAGTCCAGCTTGAGCTCTACTCACAAACTCCTGCATGGGACACTACTGGGAAGGGACAGCAGGGCAATGGGAGACAAAATATCAAGTATTTCCCTCCTTTATTCCAAGTGTCATTCTGCTGTTCAACTGAACAATTTATACCATTGGTTTCCATATTAAAACCACGGGGTTTCCCTTTACATTATAAAAGTCAAAAGCAGCATTATCTCATCCCCTCACCCAGCACAGTCACTACCTCATCTTTTTACCCTGATGTTGCACCTGCAGCTCAAAGGGAGTTCTGTGAACCTCAACACCTCCAGTGTCCACCCAAAGGATCTCTCTGCACATTATATGGATGTACACACAGACACACACAGTATGCACGGAGAGAATTTGGATCAGCAATTCCCATTTTAATGGGCACTTCATGTACACTTCAGAGCATTGGAGCAGAGGAGCTGCCCCAGCCCAGAGGTGGAATCTCAGACTATTCTGAGCTGGAAGGGACCCACAAGGATCATCGAGTCCAACTCTTAAGTCAGTGGCCCACAGAGGGGATTGAACCCATGACCTTGGCATTATTACAACCAAGATTTAGAGCTGGGACCTCACTTCAAATAACACCTCCAGCATCGACTGCAGTTACACACACAAAGCTCACTGCAATTTCCCACATATATCCAAAGCATAATTCTCTCACATAGTAAAGGTTTTATTCCATTCTGCTGGCCATGATATGTGTTCATGACAATAGCACTGCCAGGGGAGGCTGAAGGAGGAATTAAGTGAAATGAGATTCAAATTGACAGATTTCATGTGCCATTACCTCTGGGTACACCCAAAGAAAGGTGCACAGACACCAAAGCCTCGCCCTGACAGCTGCTGTCCCACTTTCAAAAGAAAGCAAAATAAATTCTGGCTAGCCTAAATCAAAGTGTCAGTAACTCTTAAAAAAAACAACAGGGAAGAAAAGTTTCAAAATATGTGTTCCATAAATAAAATATACAAGTGGAAGCTGCAAGTGCAGTATTGATCCCAGTTGTAAGCTGAGCTGTGGAGAACTGCAGAGCTGGCACTCACAGTCCTCTGAGCTGACAATAAATCCCAGGTTTGCCAGTGCCCAAATTACTATTCTGCACCTCTCCACTTGGAGGGAAGTCATTAATTAGGTTGGCTTCCTCACTCAGGAGGTAAAGGTAGAATTATTCCACAATGCCCTATGGCCAACTCCTTATTTACAACTTGTGGGGGACCTTCTGCAAACTGATGGGTAAAAATCACCTCTGGTAAAAGCAACGTGGTGATGTAAAGCAGAACCAAAGAAAGAGAAAGGTAAAATGGTCTAATAAATTTGTGGTGCAACTGATTACTGAGCCTGGGAAAATGACTGCTGCAAAGATACATGGGCAGGGCTTTTGGAACGGCCAATAAATCAGAGTTTGTTTGCCACTGTAGGCAAGAAGAGCCATTCAAATGTGGCACCAAGGGAACAGACCTACAGGCATTTTGCTGTGTATTTTCTAGTGATTTCCTCTAAGGACTGGGAGGAAGTCTGTGTGCCTTAAGAACTCAGCTAGGAGAGGGGCAAATGGAACAACAGATCCTTGAGATATTCTTGGAAACATCAACTCAGCTGCTGCATGTGTGGTATAGTGACAAAGTGTCAATTTTCTTTTTGGTCAGGAAAGCAGTTTTCTTACTTTCTGTATCAAACACATATTTATTTCTCCTCTGTTGCTTTATTGCAGTCAAAGAACCCCCCCAGGTAGTTCTGTTGTGCATTTCCATTCTGCCACCTCTCTTTGAAACTGTTCTTAAGTATGGGAGGTGCTGCCTTGTAGGACTTACTTTGCAGTTCTGTCATTCTGAAAGCGAAGAAATCAACATTCAGAAGATGATTTTATAATCCGAGTCAGTAGACAACAAAGTTTTGCACCTTTTCATGGCAGGTTTGGTTGGATGCAACTTAATTTTTGATGCACCAGCAAAACACCTACAGATAAGCGGGCAGAGAAGGAGCCAAAGGTGGGCAAACACCAGCCATGCAGAACACAGGTTAGACCACTGAGTTCCACCGGAAATTCTGGCATGGCCAACTCCTCCCACACTTACATTTATTTCCATTCTGTCTCATTAAAATCTCACCTCTCTCTGGTGGTGGAGAGGAAGATTTTCAAATATCCACCACCAAAGCAAATTAGCTCTCTCTAATCAGGCATTAGAGCCAACTAAAGTATAAATCAAGGCGATATGAAACTATATTTTTATGTGACATATTGCTGGAAGGAAATAGTCCCTTCCTTGGAGGTAAATTAGCTACAAATTGGAGCCAAACATGACCAGAACTATGAGAAGCATCAGAAAATCCATCAGCTAAACCTTCTATTCTGGTATAGAAAGCAAATCCAGACCTTCTTCAGCCCATGCCCTCATCCAAGAATGAATTCTCCATCAGACTAATCCTTGATGTTCTATGGGATTAGAGAGGGAGTTTTCCAGCCCAGGAATTCTGGAGGCATCACAGTCAGTATGAGCAGCTCACCCATGGCTGACATGCACACACAACCTACATTCAAGACCAAAAGCTCTTCTGGGGTGGGGTTTTAGTTTGTTGTTTTTTGGGGTTTTTTTTTTAATTATTTTTATGGGTCTCATTTGCATCCCTTCTTGTTCCTCTTTATTAGGGCCAAAATCATATTTTAAATGCATTTCTCCAAGGCTTCAGACCATTCCTAGAGAGAGATGAGCAGAAAAAAGTGACCTCAGCATCTCATGCCAAGATGGGGAGCAGAAGGACCAGCAGGAGATAAAACTGTACAGAATTTGCTTCACAGAAGCTGCAAAGAAAGCTTTAAAGAATAAATTTAAAAAAAAAGTTATTTTCATCCAATTCTGTTCATCAGGTTGTCAAAAAATGTCAGTAGGTTAATGCAAAGCCATCTGAAACCCCCACAAATGTTTTGGCAAGCCCAATGACTTCATGCCAGGCATTATTTGATAAATGCACCCAATAAATAAGGTGTGTGCTTGGCCAAGGCCCCACAGGATCCCCACAGCTCCAGGCAACGTGGGAACAGTGCTGAGCAGCCTGGCCAGAGTCAATGACTATCTAGTGTGCTCATGGGGAGTGTGAGCTCTGTGAATAACACAGGGAGGGGAAGGAAGGCCAAGCTGAGTAATAATTTCAAGGAAAAAAAGAGCTTCAATATTAAAAAAAATAAAAAAGAGTACTGTCGTGTACTGATTTCCCATGGCAACATCATCCAATCCTTACCAGTGAGGAACCCACTCTCATAAAATAAGTGATGTCCAAAGTTCCCTGCTGATGCTCTCACCTGAAAGTCTGTGCCTGCTGCAAGGCAGTGCTTTAACAGAATCACAGACCAGTCTGAGCTGGAGGGACCCACAAGGATCGAGTCCAACTCTTAAGTCAGTGGCCCACAGAGGGGATTGAACCCATGACCTTGACATTATTACAACCAAGTTTTAACCAACAGAGCTAATCTCAGGGTCAATTCACCTGCAGGACACACACCTCATTCTGACCAAAGATATTACTGTCCTTTCCTAGTCCACAGGATCCAGCACAGACAGACCATCACCAGCCTTGGCAAATCAGGATGAAAACACTCTCAGTGATGGGCAGGGGGATGTGGGACTCCATCTCTCCTCCACACCCAGCACAGAACCAATGCCAGTCCCTCCATCTACTGCAACACTCACAATAAACCACTCAAAGACAGAAACATTCAGAGGGGCAATCCCAACCCATACAGGACTTTCCATTTCAAAAGCAGCAATTCTGGTTTAATCTGACAGTTTGGAATCAGTAAAAATGGGGAAGGAGCTGCTGACACAGAGCACTTTGGAGGAGCCAACACGAACATCACCAGCTGCAGCTCCTGCCTCAAGCAGGGGCTTTGCTCCTGCCCCAAATGGTAGGACCTTCCTCCAAATATAGACACAGCCAAGAGGAAAAAAAGACCTTTCCTCTGGACTAAGTTTCCACTTGCTTAAGAGCAGTTTCAATCATTGCACAGGTTTGAATTAGCATTACACAAAAAGATTTATTTTTATGGAGAGGAAAACCAACCAAGGCAACAAATAACAATAAAAGCATGAAATAAAAAACATGAAGCACATACCAAAAGTCATTTCATTATTATTTTCAAGGCCTAGAAAATCCACCAACTCCTTGTTTTCCAAGGTGACAAGTTGCTTTGCTTTAGTGACAACAGTCACTGCCTGGCTCAGACTTGCCTTGTGACAATCTTTAGGCATCAGTTAGTGGTGCCAAGTTGAAATGGTCACAGTTGGTTTATTCAACAGCTCCACCTCCTTCACCAGATGAATTAGTGCAATTTTTTTTCTGAATGGATGTTATTTCACAGCTCAGAAAACATTTTCAATGGAATAACAGCGACTTCAATCCACACACCTATTCCAATCTTGGAGCAAGTCAGCAAAGTGTTTGCTCAGGAAATCACCAGGGGAAACCCCACACTGTTCCCAAACTAGGATTGACTCCAGCCCTTTCCTAAGCAATAAATGCTTAAAAAAAAAAAAATAAAAAGCTGAAAAATGCTCCATTTTTTACTGCCTGACTCAAACTCAATGACTTTGTTCCACCTTTTCCTAATATTCCACAAACATAAGCCGAGGACACCAGGGCAGCTCTCACTCCCACCATCTTCTCAATCACTCAGTGATTGGAAATTAAAAAATGTAAAGCTCACATGAATGGAAAACAAATAAAAGTTAGAACTTAACATTCAATTATCCACACTGAGAAAATGTCTGTAAGAAGCTTCAGCTCTCCCATGTGTCAAGGAAAGATGAAACTTAACTTTCTATTACTTGCTCAGGCATAAGCACTGATGGAAAACAAATACAGATAATCCTGCTGCAAACCATTAATGGAATAATGAGGTGTCATTAACATGTAAAAAAAATTCAAGGAGCTATCACAATTTGAGAATGATTGACATGAGGAAGGAAAATACCTATGTATTATTTGCTCACTTCATTAAATTGTTTAGAAAAAATCTTTAATATTTAATCCAAATTTTCAGTCTCTAGTTCATGAATTACCCATAAGTACTCTCAAGGAAAAAACAACTTCAGAAAAAGCTGAGAGAAACGGGTAAAAACCCTGCAGAGAGTTAAAGAGCTAATCGGTATTTTGCCCCTCACTCCCAACATCAGCTTTCTGATTTTGGTGATCAAATACAGACCTGGCACTATGGAAAAGTTATGAGTTTACACTTTACTCACCTTTAAGGAGGATCTGGGCAAGAAATCCACACCCCAAACAGCTGTTTGCTCATCCCAGAGCTCCAGGAGCAGCAAACAGAGTGCTGAGTCCAACAACAGCCAAGATACTTCTCAGAAAAAGAGCATTTTTACAAGAAAGATTCCCACTTTGGAGCATTTCCATCCTTCTCCAACACCCACACCCTCCTATTGCTGAGCAGCCTCTTGACTACCCCCTGCAGAAATTATTAATAGGATTCAGGTGTTTTTCACTAGGACAAAGCACTTCTGAGGAGGCCTTGACAAAGATGTAGAAAGCACTTTCAGCTGTGCTGGAAAACCCTTAACAAAGCATCGGAGCTGTGAGGCAGCAGAGCTGGTGCATGTGGAAAAAGAACATTTTAGACAAAATAATGCTCTTATTTTCCTGAGGGAAGACCTATATTTGTTTTCCATACACTTAAAAATAGCTAAATGTAGAACATTTGTGAATAAACCCATCCTGATGGACTTAGTTAACACTCTTAACTGCAATAAGAGTGTCCTCAATAGTAAAAAACACTGAGGAGACTAATAATGAGAGACACAAACACTCCTTAAATTAGCACTGCCTTTTCCAGGACAGCAGAACTTTTTGCCCCATTAAGTTGTGCTTCCCTGAACATGCCCCTGAGATGTGCAGTGTTGGCTCAGCAGAGTCCTGAGGCTCTGCCTGTGCTTTGGGGGCTGTGGCTGAGCTGCCTCCTGCACTCACAGCCAGGAACAATCCCAGCCTGAATTCCTAGGGCTGTGTCAAGGAAAGGGAGTTTTGGCTATCCCAGCCACTGCTCAGATTAAAGGGACCATTGCTACCCACAGCTGGTGCTGTCAGCACTGCTGCTTCCCTTTCAGGGGAGCAACTGCACTTTCCCTCCACCCGAGCTCAGGCTCTGCAGGGATGGACCCATTTAGGCTGGTTGGGGATGGGGTTATTTCAGGGAATAAAAGGCCTGGGAAGAATTTTAAAAGTCTGCATATCTGCAAAAACTCTTTTAAGAGACTCGTTCGATCTTTAAACCTATTGGGGCCTGAAATGCAGGAACTGAAAAGGGAAGTCAGCTCCAATAAACATTTAATCCCAGAAACCTCCTTTGCCTTTCCTACACATTGTACCCATTAACATCAAAAAGCCAGGGAAATTTGGTTAGTGTGAGCTCAAAGCCCTTTGGGTTCCCAGTGGCACAGCTCAGACCTCACAGCCAAAGCAAAGGAGAGGAAACTCCTTCTCTGAGGGCAACCTCCAGCAGCCCCCAGTGGTACATCTGCAGAGTGATCCCCTGTGCCAGCCCACAGAGGATGCCCTGCCCTGCCCTGGCTGTTCCTGCACCCACAAAGCCACCATCATGACAGAGCAGGGCTGGCTCTGAGCCAATAAATAAATAAGTGCCCAGGATCTAATGGGCAGAAGAGGCACACGAGGAGCTCTTGGCAGAACCATGTGCAGTAGTGGCTGCTGAGTTTTGGTCTGGCAAATAGATAGGTAGGTAGATTAGATAGAATAGAGTGGATGGATGGACGGATGGATAGATGGATGGATAGATAGATAGATAGATAGATAGATAGACAGACAGACAGACAGACAGATCCCAAAGCCTGTGCTACTGCAGCCCAGCAGCAGAACTCCCCCTTATCCTTGGTTTCCCCAATGCAGCATCCAAATGTTTTCCCTCCCTCAGGAATCACCTCAGTGCTCCACTGAAGCAGATTCTCAGGAGGAGCTCACTGTGTTTTCCAGACAGATGTCCTTTCAGTTTTCATTCCTCTTCCCCCTCTCTGGGAGGAAGGAGGAGGAAGCATTTAAGGAAACAACTAAACCATGATAGGAGGTGGAAGAGGTGACATTTCTGGCTTCTCTTTGCAGTCACCTGTCAAGACTCAGGTTGAGAGAATTAGAGAGCTCAAAGTAATAGTGGTGCAGTGTCCCTGTAAGACAGAACTTCTCACTGAGACTGGCTCACTGTCAATTTATAGCCTGGAGCATGAAGTCTTTTAAATCCTCTGTAATTTTTGAGCTGCAAGGGATTTGGGGATCTTATCAGTGAGGAAATAATATTGTTAAGGTTTCTTTCTTGCAAGTGTTTCAGGTTTCATATTAAATCTGCGAGCTCCTTGTGTTAGTTGTATTTGGCCAATATTTTAACATTCCCAAAGGTGCAGACTGGCAGTTGTGCAGTTTGGGAGCTGCCAGCACGGGGTCCCTGTGGGCCACCAGGGTTGGAGCTGGCTGGACAGCTGGGCACAAACACCCTGTGATGTTTGTCAGCTTCTTTAAAGGAGAACAACAGTGCTCAGCTGGAATGGCTGATAAAGGCAAATGTCTGCTCTGCAAGAGGACAGTCCCAGAGGTGGCCTGGCTGCCCCGTGGTGCTGATCAGAGCCTGGCACATGTGATATCCCAGCTCCCAAACTGGCCAATTCTCCAGGACTCGGAGCTGGGAATTCCCAGCACCTGCTCCCCTCTGGAACACGCTGTGCTTGTACATTCCCTGCTCAGTCTATGCACATGAAGTGTTATATCTTCTGCTCTAAAGATACTCTCATATAACAACCTGATCTTCTGTTCTAATCCACCCCATGGCAGGTGATTTCCTGGGCCAGAGTTCCCTCAACCAGCTCCACTTTGTCTCTCAGTACATCCAGACCACGAGCTCTCCTCTCTTGGCTGCCTCAGTACAAAAGCACGTTAAACTCTGAATTTCAGGCAGAAAGCAGGCCCAGCTCAGCTGTGCTGCTGCTGCTACAAGTGAGATTAGTCGCTATGAAATGCTACATATTATTTTTTCAGGGAGTCTTTAATGTCTCCAAGCTATACCTGCACTGACAAAAAGGATTCCTGCACTTTAACTTATAGTCATGTTTAGCACATCCTCACCTGAGCACGTGAGTGACAACCTGTGTGGCTGCTCTACCCAGCCTGGCTCTGCTACAAAGACATTTTCCTGCAGCTCATCAACTAAAAGAAACATCCATATGTGTGAGGCTTGAGAGGTGCAACATTCAAAACCTGACCTCAGGAACCAAACCAGCAGCCCACAAACAGATGAGAAGAAAATGCTAAGCACGTCATCTCAGCCAGGAAAAAGGTTATTATTAAATATTTTCGTATATATTTATATATATTTAATCTAGGAATGGGTTCAGAGTATTAATCAAAGCTGTATTCTGGCTCCTCTCCCAGCATTGCTCACTGCAGTAATTTTATTCTGTGTACATGTGCAGGGAAAACACAAAAAGTCTTGGCATTTGAAAGGCTGATAAAATTTAATTTGTAAGTTTGCCTGATAAACACTTCAAACACATCGAAATGAAGGCAAAAATATTAAGCTTGACAAACAATATGGTTAAGGCCCAGAAAATGAAGCTCTGCCATGCAAATCCAACCTGTGTGCTCACCAGAAATGGCATTTCCAGAAAACTCAGGGCTGACCCAGAGCACACAGTGGAGTTGGGGAAACTCCAATTCCTTCTAATCAGCTGGGGAGCCAATTTTCAGGCAGCAGAACAAGAAGCTGTTCAAATTATCCTCCTGTAGTAGAATCCTTGGGGTTTTGTGTGGTTCTACTGCTTTATTCAAAGGAGGAGGTGGGGAAGAGACAGAAGTGTCTTTTAAAAAGCAGTTTCCAACAAGTGAGTGGAGGGTGTTGCTGCTGTGCTGGTGTTAAATGCTGTAATAAATTGGGGGTGATTTGATTTGACTTTCATGATATGGAAGGGAAATGAAAATAAAATCTGCAGGAAACGTGTCGATTCCTCCCACAAATCAAAACAGAGTGATTGTTTCTGTAACAGTAACATAGTTTGCCATAAACATTTCTGTTGGGAGAGCATTATTGTACCACGATCTCTGCAGCAAATGGCATTAGAAAATATTCATAGAGCAGCAGAAAATGCTTTTATGAACTCTGCAGTTAAAGGTGCAGAAATGGAGCCTGGAGGAGGGGTGGGGTTTGTCTGAATATGAGCACAATATTTGTATTTGTGTACAGACATATATTTCAAGTTAAAACATACAAAGCAAACCAACAAAAGAAAACCCTCCCCAAAATGGCAGCAAAATAAACCAGTGAGCAGATTTCTCCATGGAATGAGAAGGGAAACAAAGAAAAAGTTTCAAGCTGAAAAACTTACTTTTTGTTTTCCAAGGTAAAAAAGAAAAAAAGGAAAAAAAGAAAAAAGAAAAAAGAAAAAAAGAAAAAAGAAAAAAAGAAAAAAGAAAAAAAGAAAAAAGAAAAAAAGAAAAAAAGAAAAAAAGAAAAAAGAAAAAAGAAAAAAGAAAAAAGAAAAAAGAGAAAAAAGAAAAAAAGAAAAAAGAAAAAAAAAGAAAAAAGAAAAAAAGAAAAAAGAAAAAAGAGAAAAGAATAAAAGAATAAAAGAAAAAAGAAAAAAGAATAAAAGAAAAAAGAATAAAAGAATAAAAGAAAAAAGAAAAAAAAAGAAAGAAAGGTCATTATTATGCTGAGACAGAAAATTCATCCCCAAAAAAGAAACAAACAAAAACATTCCTATTGCCTCATTTTAACTTCAAAACAATCAATTCCATTGTATCAATATTCCTTCAGAAATAAAAAGCTTTCTGAAATTATGACCTTCTGCTGCCTCACTTGCAGCTATTTTGTGGCTGACTTATGGCCTTGAGAAAAAATAAAAGGCAGGTCATTACAGAAAAACTGGTGCAGGCTCAGTCAGTGGCTCCAGCTCTTATTGTGAGCAATAATCACATTATTGGGAACGAAGAGGGGCCAAAGAGGGGTGGGGAGAAACGTAGAGAAAACTGTGGCCATAAATATCCATTGCTGTCAGTGGGTGCCAAAAATAAAATTAGAAAGGGATCTAATGGGAGACAGATTTCTGCTTTAAAGGCCATTATTAATTTGAGTTTAGTTCAGATGGGCGAATATTGATCAATATTTACCACCATTACAGAAGTGACTTCAACAGGAGCTGCTCCCACCGCCCCCAGGGGAGAGGAAACCACCAGTGCCACCTTGGGCTGGTGATGGGAGAACATAAACTGGCAAAACCTCAGCCAACAACTATTAGTTTTTACTAATTTTTCATGGATAATCTTCAACCAGTCCTCTCTGAACTTTAAAAACTATGCAGGTTTAGTAGCTACATTGTCCAGAAAATATGCTGGATTTTTCAAGTCAGAATGGTTTTCCAATTAAAAATGTTGATTAGCTAATCTTTTTTATAATTACTTAAAGGCAACTTAATTCATAGCAGATAAACTACTTTAAATGACACATTTTCAGTTTGCCAAGGACATCTCAAACTTCCTTTGACAACAGGGCCCTTTAGAAAGCAGCCAAATTCCCTTTTTGTTCTACTTTTACAACATCAAATTCTACATTTAGAAATCCATGTTTGAATTTTGTTCAATTTTTTCTTCAAAAAAAAAAAAAAAAGAAAACAAAAACAACCCAGCAGAAAGTCTAGGAATAAATATAGGTCTCTTCAGATGAAAAGAATTCTGGAATACAGGAACTAAGTTTGAGAAAGAAAAGAGATATGAGTTTTATAAATACTGGAGTTAAGACCTGATCCAAAACTTGTTTCAGGAAATGACTAATTTTGATGGATGAAAAGGGTTATGAAATTTATTCTTTATTATAACTTTGCTCTCCCTGGTAGAAACAGACTTCCTATGGCTTCTTACTTCCTTGCAGATTCTGACAATTCCCACAGCACTGGTTTGGGATTATCAGACCACGAGCTCTGGTACTGCATAATTAGGTAAAAACAAACCTAAATTGTATGGACAAGTTTCCACCCTGTCCCTGTTCCCTCCCTGTGTCTCTGTGGGATTATTGCTGTGATTTCAGGGGAGTGTCAAACACTGGAGAGTCCTCAGTAAATAAAGGGAAAGCAGAACAAACCCTGAGCACACCTGTGGTCTGTGTGAGCTGGATCCACCCTGGGGAGGTGAGGGAGCATTTCCTGCAGCACAGCCCCAGGCAGGGCAGTTTCCACAGTTCCCAAGCACCATTGGTTACTCTCGTTCTCCATTTCTTCCATGCTTTTACTTTGCTATAATTTAACAGCCTCAAGTTCAGAAACAGGACTCAGAAAGGGACCAATCCTGGCTTTAGCTCAGCCTTCTCTGAGTAAAACAAAGCCGTGACTCTGTGTTTCCAACCTGCCCCAGCAGTGGTGGGAGCAGAGCCCAGTGTACAGACAAGACCTGTTGGAGCTGTTTTGCTGTGCTAGGCCTTGCTCCTGCTGCCACTGCTTGCATTTTGTTTGAGTTTCAGGGAAGTAGAAACATTTTGTTGTTACTCTTTCTGTTTCTTGCTAAGTGTCTTTTAGAATACTTATAGATCTAGAGTAACAGACTTAGTATTAACTGGGGAGTGGGAGGTTATTTCTTGTTATATATAACTTGAATAAGTGTGAGTTATATTATAGTTTTCTCTTGATTTTCTCTTTTCTGTATAAATACATATAGTTAATTTAAGCATAAACCTAGTTTGAAGTTTTTTTTTCCTCTCCCTCTTCTTCCCTTTTCAGTCTGTCTTGGACACTTGGCGTTTTGCCAGCTCAACCCAAGACACAGAGCTCCAGAGGGTGGCACCTTTGGCATCCCCCCACGCTCCAGAGAAGGCACAGCCAGGTCTGTCCCTGTCTGTGGTACCACCATGGACATTTTCCAGCAGACAACCCAGCTCAGCTTCCAGCAGACAAAATCCTGCCTCTTTTTATTCCTCCTAAAGCCATTGTCAGTCACTCCACAGAGGCAGGAGGAAAGCAGAGCCCAGAATCAATAACAACAGGATCCAAGGCGAGGCACAAATTAAAAGGCTCTTACCTCAGAAGAATCAAAGACCTGCTCGCTCCTGCTCCTGCTTCCAGCTCAGCCAAAGGGAATAATTCAAGGCCCAGGTGTGTGATGCTGGGGAAGGGAAAGGAAATGGCTTGTTATGTGAAGCAGGTGTTGAATATTGTCACAACTGAGGCCAAGTTAATAACATTCTAATGAGCAGTAATAAAGAGGCAAAAGCAATAAAAAAGGAGAAAATAATCTCCAGAGTAATCAAGCTGTACTTAATATACCCAGAGAGCAAAGGACTTTATTGAATGGGGGGAAGGAGAGGTGCAGAGAGTGTTGGCTCTCAGTATTCCACTGGAAAACAGGGAAAACTGTGACTCCCAGGAGGACTGTAAACTCCAAACTTTGATAAAGGAGTGAATTTCCTAATACCAGCACACAGCATATTTGTGATCCCCAAAGCCCCTGGTGTTAGCTGGCATAAACAAAAATAATTCAATACCTACTGTTTGTCTTCTTTGGTGTTTTTTTTACACAAACAAACAACTTTCAGAACCCAAACAAGTGTAAATGTGCATCTTCACAGCCATGTGGATGAAATAGCTCCTGCATATAAACAGTGAGGATGAACAGGATGTGTGTGCAGAGACTTCACGTTGGTTCTCTCTGTGCACAAACTGAAATAGGGATTATTTGGGTAAAATATTTTTTACATTAATTGATTTTTATTAACCATAGAAGCAAGTCATTTCTGTCTGTATGCAGGTATTAAGAGGGAAAACAAATCAGAATTCTCTGTGCTCGAGGAGTTCCCAGGCAGTTTGAAACACATCCTCATCCAAATGTGATGGAAGTCACTGGTGGTGTGTCATGGATTTGAGGTGGGTTTGGATCGTGGCCTGTGAGAAAACATTTCTATTTAAAAGTGGAAGGAAGAGAGGAGAGGACAGGCTGTTGGCTGCCTTTGCTCACTTTGTAACTCTCGTATTTGCACTGCTGTGAACAAATATTCTGGTGTCTCGGGCTGGCAGGGAAGAAGAACCCATTTCCCCTGGAAATATCAATTGGTCCTTCTTCCTTGCTGCAGGAAATTAATTGGATTTGTATGTTCTCTGCACAACCTGAACAGTGTTAGAACAACAGCAGAGTGTTTCATGGGACCTGGAATCCCTGCACCACCCCTTCTAAAGGCACAGATTTGTGCAGTAATTAATGGACTTGTTATTGAGCATGTGTGTGTTTCAGACCTTCCTTCCAGCTCTGATTTAATTCTTTGACCCCTGCTACCATATAATATAAGAAGACACCTTTCCTTCTGTGTTATTTCGGTTTTTCATATCAACTGCCTGCAAAAATCTCCAGGATTTCTCCATTCAGAGTTTTGATGTCTTGAATGTACATCTTTCCCAGAAGATTCAGAGGGAAATCAAAGTGCCCCAAACTTCTGGAAATCAAGATGTTGCATTTGCCTTTGATTTTCCATCTGATTCCTGAGGTGGGCACTGGCACCAGAGTGCACTGCCCATGTCCCTGTCCCTGCACAGAGCCAGCAGGGCAGTGCCAGCCTGTTCTTGCACTCCTCCACCTCTCAGTGCTCCAACTCAATCCCTGGTTGCACATTTAGTGTTGATTTCCCCATGGAAATGCCCAAATCCCATGAATATATAAATTAGAGGGGTAGTTTCAAGTCCCTGTTCCAAATCCTGTTGCCTTGTTACTTGATTTAAACTGGAAGGATCTGAGAAGAAACCCAAGAAGGATTCAGAGTTTGGACAGAGGAGGCATGAAATTAATATGGGCAATTTTCTGAACACTTGGGCCTTTGCTCTGCTCAGTGAACTTTGCTCTTGTGATCCAAAGTGTCATTATGTTGCCATTATCACTAGAGCAAAATACTTGTTCATAATTGAAGAATTATTTAGGAACTGAGTAGCTTGGCATGGTGGCATATTTTATCCTAACAACTTCTACACGTGCAAATGTACTCCATATATACTCCTTTTCCAGGAAATGACACAAAAACGAGACAGTAAAAATATTTAAAGAAAAATTAAGCCCCTGGAAAAAAGCATTAAAATAAACTGAAGGTAAAGGTAATTGTTTTTAAACCCAATGTTTTTGTAAGATAAATTCAGCATTGGACAGGCTCTTTAAAAATCAATTTGCACTTGCTTCCTATATAAAGATTTATCCCAGAGAAAAAAAATCCATTAGTATTAAAGTGCTTAAAAACTTGGCAGACTATCTCCAAAGGCATCAATTTCTAGTGCTAATTAACACTAATTATTCACTCAGCAGTTGTAAGTTGCATTCAGTCCCCGAGGGTAGGCAGAGATTTGTCTCTCTCTGTCTCAGCGTGTTCTCTGTGTGTTCCAAGGGGGTTTCACACCCACACACCAAAATGCCAGGGCTGGGACATCTGCAGGACTTCCCTCTCTGCTTCCAGGCTTGGATCAGGATTTCCTTGTGTAGGATAAACCTGTCTGTTGGCCCTCAATGTCCTGCCCTTTGCATGAGTGGGTTTGTCTCTCCTGTTCCTCTGGATCCCACGTGTTCTTCCAGTGCCCAATGGGTTTGATTTAGGGTTTTTCTGGTTGCTCAGGGTTGAAGGTCTGGTGTTGCACCTGGCACAGTTATCAGAGAGATCTTCCTACCCCAGACCTCCCACACTTGTGTTTGGGCTCACCCCAAACCCCCCATCCCCTGGAACTCATCCCTTCACAGCTCAGCCTTGGGCATCAACCTGGAGGGATGTTGTAGCCGGGTGGGGGTTGGTCTCTTCTCTCAGGCAACCAACAGTAGCACAAGAGGGCACAGCTTGAGCTCTGCCAGGGGAGGTTTAGGTTGGATATCAGGAAGAACTTCTTTGCAGAGAGAGTGCTCAGGCATTGGAATGGGCTGCCCAGAGAGGGGGTGGATTCCCCATCCCTGGAGGTTTTTATGGTGAGACTGGACGTGGCACTGAGTGCCATGATCTGGTGATCAAAATGGGGTTGGATTAAGGGTTGGACTTGATGATCTCAGAGGTCTCTTCCAACCCAACTGATTTTATGATTCCATGATTCTATGATCATCTCGGGATGTTTCAACTCTTCTTCCCTGGGGTGAGTCAAGGTGAACTGGAAATAAAAACATTTCAGGGAACTGTGGGTATCTAGAAATGTTTATTTAGAAGCAAGAAATCATTTCATTCTCATAATGTTAACCCAGACCAATTAAATTAGTGTTCCCTCATTTAAAAGTTTGGCTTTCTGATGAAAATTAAACTGAAATGAACATTTTATTCTCTCTCTCCTCCTTCAAACCCAAAATAGTGATAGCAAAGGAGTCCTTGTGTTCTGGGGGAAAAAAATTGGGGGTTAAATATCCAAATTTCCCAAGTTGCCTTTTTAAATACTTCTCAAGTCCCCATATTTTGTGTCATAGCCAAGCAAGATCTAGGGGGGAAAAGAATTGAAGTGTCTCGATGCAAGAAGGAGAGAAAATAGGGCTGGCTAGAAAAGCTGCTGGAAAGAATATTAATGCAGCACGACAGCCCTTCTGCTCAAGAACAAAAGACGGATGCATGTGAGAGAGAGAAGCAATAAAGGGTCAGTAATAAAAGAAATATATCACTTGTAGAATTGACTGGGCTTTACTTGAGATTTATAATCCATTCTAAGTGCAGTAATTTGTGACTCCTGCAGACAGACTGCCTATTAGACATGATATTTTTGTAGGGCACCACCCAGGAATAAGATCCATGAAATGCCTGAACTTCTTGCTCTTCCCTTGTGTTCTTTGAACTAATATTCCTGGGACCAAGATTTTTTATTTAACACCATTAACTACCAGTCAGGGGATGACAAAAGCAGCCAGGAGGGGTTAAGTGACCTGTAATTGGGCTCAGGGTTCTGTTAATTCAGTCACAGCCTTTGGAAGCTCAGACTCAGGTGGGACAAGGTTTTGTCTCCCTCAACTTCCCCAGGTCAAAGGGCAAAGCAAAGTTGTGAGAAATGCCCTCTGAGTTTGTCAGGACATCAATTTAAAGCCCTCATTCCCTTCTTGTTCATAAGTTTAAGGACTTGTAAAGTCTGACTTTAATGAGGAAATGAACAAATCAAATGGAGATGAAAGAGCAGGGAAATTCCACAATTTCCAGTTACTGCTAAAATTTAATTCCTCAATATAACTCACATCATCCTGCAGAAATACAAGTGGTTGCACGAAGCCATTTCTCTCATGTGGGTTTTAATAAGGGAGAATTTAAAGATCTGATAACTCAGTTTAATGCAGTTTGGGCTTTGTTTTGTGGGTTTTGGCTGTTTTTTTTTTTTTTTGTTTGCTTTGTTTGTTGCTTGTTTTCCTCTCTTTACCTCTTGGTTGTTCGACTAAATTTTGTAGAATAATCCTTGTTTTGCTCTTCCCCTTGGCTCAGAAGGAAATGTGTCTTGCCTTTCTAAAGAGTAATTATAATGTTCTATTAATTGTTTCATTAATAGGAAAGGACCACAAGTGACTCTTGAGGGTTTTGAAAGTCCTTATTGAAAGAAGGAAAATTGGAATAATAATCCCCTGCGGGCATAACTTTTTTTTTTGTGCATTCTGAGGGACTATTATTTAATTAAAAGAACCCTGTACTTCTGTTTCTGGTCAGTGTGAATAAATTAAGGTGATTAAATTCAAAGCCTTGCATTGAACTGACAGTTCCACTCTTGCAAACTGAAAGTAGAAATCTCCTAAAAATAAAAATCAGTCCTAGGAAATTGTTCTTCTGTTTTGTTTGCACTTTCCCTTTTGCAACATTTTATTTTTCTATAAGATCATGGCATGTTCTCTTTGAAAGGGAGAACTCTGCATGTTTTGCCTGCCCAACTAATACAGCTTAGTTATTCTAAAATAACAATTAAAAAAAAGCTACAAAAGCAGTTTCTTAAGCAATCTTACCTCGTGATGTGATGAGCAATCTAAAGGTTTTAGTAAAGGAACAAACTTTTAAAAGCAGTGAAATTACATGCAGCCTCTAAGGATAAAGACACAATTTAACTTGGTGTTCAGGGATAAAGAGAATTTCTCCCCAAAGACCAGAACTGTGGAACATCATTTGAAAGCACCACAACAAATACAATTTAGCTGATACTGACATGACTTGCAATTAAAAAAACCTTCTCGAGAACCCAATTAAAATCCACATGAGTTCCTTAAGGGAATTGTGGAGGAGCCTGGATTTGGGATCTGCACGTTCATGGCTGTTCCTGCAGTCGAGGATTAAGGAAGGGCTGCTGAGAAAACCTTGTGTGTTCTACTTGTATGTTGATTTTTTTTCCCCAGGAAAACAACGATTGTAACTGCCTCAATTCCCCCCAAAATAAGCATTTTTGGGGATTCTCACAAAACTTTCTCTAAGTGGTGAAATATTTGTTGAAGCGTGAAAGGGTCCCTAAAATATAGATGAGAAATTCAAGGCACAAGACTGGGAATGTTTACAGGGAGGATTTCATTAATCTGGAAAAAAGATCAATTCACCCAAATGGAAACAGGTCCCATTCTCAGCCTGTGGAAACAGTTGGAAAGACACCAACTGACTTTACCAGGCTTTGACACCTGTCCTTAAATCCAAAAATGATTCCCAGGTGGCAAAAGAAGAAGGTAGCCCCCAGCCCCTGTTTCTTGGTCCATGTGCTTTTATCCACTGATGACATCACCTCCTACCAACCCAGAGGACTTTGGGAGCATTTCCACTGGAATTGGCACAAAGAGAGAGTTGTAGATTTCAGTGAACACAGAAATGGTCAACAGAGGCACCCAAAATATCCTGTCAAGGTGTAACCGGAAGGACCCACATGCACCTAAAACATGGGGTAGATCTGCTCATGGTCCTTGCAGTCCTTTTCTCCTGGAAACTCAGAGTGACCAGCGATGGTGGAGTAAAGATTTTAATTTCCACAGCATTTGTGGAAGAAAATGGAACTGCAGTTCCTACAGAACACCTGTGTTTGTGCTGAACCTCCAAAGAGCTGTCAAAACAGCCACTAACATGTCATTACATAGAATTAAACTCCTCTCTGAGGCTCTGAAAATTTTAGCAGTGGCCTGGATTTGGGGAAAAAAAAATAAAAAAAAAATCAGAACAGGATTCACCAGAAGGGAAATACCAAACCATGAAAGAGGTGGGTATTTCAGGAGGCAGCCCAAATGCAAATATGATCAGTGTTTCATCTGGGATCAAAGAGGAACTCTAACAGATGAGAAAAGGTGTTAATAAGGGCCAGCGAAAGGTAAAAACTGATTTTTAGAGTATCTTCTAGCAAAGCTGACTCCAAACTATTCTCCTCCCATTTCCTTCTTTATTTTGATTATTTTTATATATTGTAGTATGTAATTATATATTTATAATTTTATGAACAAAAAGCAACAAATTACCTATTTTAGCTCTGTGGCAACAGAAAACAAAACAAAACAAAACAAAACAAAACTTGACTGGTTTGTTTCTTTTGCTGTAAAATATGTCAGGGGTGTGTGTAAGGACAGAAAAGCAGCACAGCCTCAGGCAGGAAAGCATTTTTATACAGACGACAGTAAGGAAGATATCAGACATGAATCCAAGGCAGACATCAAACACGAACCCAAGGCAGACACGTCTCTGCCCCTCCCAGGGCACTGCTTGTGCCCTCAGCCTCAGAGAGGGCACCACGTGCCACTGCCAAGCCACAGCTCCGCAGGGAGGAGCAGCAAACGCAGGACAAGGGGCTATTTGGGCTTAGCTCAGCTCATCCATATTTAATGCCTTGTTTCCACAGAGCAAACTGTAGGTGATTCCTGGAAATGCCCTCGGTGCCATCACCTCCTAAACCTTGCCAGGTAGTTCTCTCCAAACATTTATTACTTTCAGGCAGAAAAGATGCTTCCCCTGTGTCTTTATTTCAGTTTAAATTCCATTTGTGCTCTTTTGTCAAATTTTCCCCATTGAGTTATGAATAATGCTGACATTACCTCTACCATTACAAGGTTTGAGCTCTTTAATTAGATTCCCTTATTCAACTTTTTTTTCCTGGGGTTAAGGTTTTCAACTAGTCCTGATTCTTTTAAAGCTGAAGACAACAATGTCAGTGATTTGCTCTCATGTTCCTCCTTTTTTTTTAGGATTCCTTCCAATGAATTGTCTGGAATTGCCTATTTTGGGCTGCCCACCCACTGTGCAAAGACAATCCTGGACACAACTGAATTTCCATCAGAGGAATTTCAGATTTTCCCATTTATTTGTGTCCCTTTGGACATGCATCCTACGATCCAGCCTCCTTTCTCCTGCCTAAAAACCAGCTCTGATTTCAGGGCATCCTTTTCTGTTGCTGTCCCAGTCACAACGATGTTACATCAGGCAGAATTTGAATTCTTGGATTTGCTTTGTTCCTTTTGCCTTCCCCATCACTTCTATCTCTCCTATTCATAAACAGACACCTTAATAATTCTCTGTTGCCAAGAAAGAGAAGTGCCAGGAAACAACAGAGTGTTTCTGGGTCTTATAAATAAGTAAGAACCCACTGCAGTTTGAGAAGTACCAATAGAGGTGCTCCTTGTGTGAATATCCCCAAGTACTCTTTAGGAGTCTCGTGAAAGATCCACAACGAGTTCACCTTCAAAATATGCAAGTCCTGTCCCAGAAACTGAGTCTTGGCACTGAAGTGCTCAGGGCTGAGGAGGAGAGAGTCATATCTCAAAGGGCAACTCTCCAGCTCTGAGTTCTTGACCCACTTGAAAACAGGGCAGCTCTGAAAACTCACGTCCCTTTTGCTGTTCCTGCTGCCTCAGCACTGGGTGTGTATTCCTTGGAGCCACTGCTTCTGGTTTTTTTTTGTCTTGGAAGTGAATTTTTGAAGCTCTTAGAACAAATCATTCTTGTCAGAGGGAAATTTCTCAAGGACACCTTAAGATGGAGACAGTAAGACAATCATGTCTGAGTGTGCTGGGAGTAATGCATGAAAATCTCATTTTATGAAGAGTGGAACCGAGTCATTTAGCCAGTCTGTCCATGAGCTCTGGCAAGACATTCCTATACACTATTAACCCCCCAGTGGTTTATATCTTGGGAAGTGATGCTAAGACAAGATAATGTCCAGCCTGTAAAAGATTTGATGATAATGATTCTAGATGGTGGGTATGAAGAACAAACTCCTTAGGCTATTTTCTAAGTTTTAAAAAGATCTGGGAGGGGGAGAAGAGAGTGATGGATAAACTAGACTATCCACTGGTTTTTATATTACTGTAGAGATATGGATTCAGTATGTAGGAAAGATGTCATAGCAAAAATCAAATTGCAGTATATTGTCTATTTGAAAGCAACTTCTGAAGCGGAAATTAATTTCCCACTTCTATGAAGAGGATCCTTGACAGTTTGAGAAGGGGAAAAAACAGTGTAAAATAATATGCTAAATCCCCTCAAAGAGGCATGAACAGGAATGACAAGGGACAAGCCAAAGCTCTCCAGGAGAACCAGAGCAGCTGAGAGTGTGGATTCATCCCTTTGTTGCCTCCAGGATGGATGTTCCAAGGGGTGACACAAAGCAGAGCTGGTGTGTGTTGCCCCTTGGGCAGCTGGCACAGCCAGGTGGGAATCAGAGTCTCTCTGTGTCCATTTGTATCCATTCCAGCCCAATCCTGCTCCTTCCCTGCCAGGCCAGCAAACAAATCCATCAGTGGAACAAAAGCCATGTTGTGATTCCTCTCTCAGGAAGGAGATGGTGGGCCAAGCCTGCTGGGGGTACAGTGAATGGAGTTGTAGCAACAGCTCCAGGATTGTCCCCTCTTGGAAAACAGCTGGGCTGGGCCCTTCACCAGCAATCAGGTGTCTCCTGCTTTCAGTGCAAGCCACGGGAGATGAGGTTTTGGGAGGAACATTGTGAGAGGAAGGAGCTGTGCCAGGGGTGTTGATGAACAGCTGAATTACTGTGGAGGAGCTGGTGCTCAGCTGGTGCTCAGCTGGTGCTCAGCTGGTGCTCAGCTCCCCCCAGCACCCAACCCCTCTGTCCCCCTGTGCTGCTCAGGGTGGACACAAGCACATGGCTCTGCTCCTTGAGATGCATCCTCAGCCTCACAGGAAACAAGGGGAAGGCACTTTCAATGTCAGAGTGTGCTCCAGTGTCTCATTCTCACCTAGACTGAGAGGGGTGTACCCTGGGATAATTAGCCAGGATTTATACAACCTTTTAACAACAAAATATGAAGTGTGACTGACACTGACATTGCACCCACGAGAAAATAAATGTATGCAGTGATGATGTGATGGAGAAAAGGAAAGCAGGGAAGGAGAGAGGCCACAGAATGGATGGAAGTTTGCACAGGAACCACCCCCAAACAGATATTTTTTTCCAGCTGCTCTTAAGCAAGGCCACTTCTTAAGCTGAACTTTACTGTGCCACCCTTTCTGGAGCTTTATTTAAAAACCCAGTTTGATCTTTTTCTCTTCCCTTCCTCTTCTTTCCTTCTTCCATCTCTTTCTGGCTAAGCTGCATCTCAACATATTGACCACTCAGGCAAATTTCAGTTGCTGCTCTGGAGGCCTCTAAAGCCATCATTCCCTTCAGGTTGTGCAACATTTGTGGTGTGAGTGAGACCCTGAGCCTTTCCTGCAGTAGGTGGGTAAGGATTTCATGCACCTTCTCACAGGCACTGTTTAAACCATGTGCAATTCTCTTGTAAATGTTTAATGGTTGGACAGAGAAAAAAGGTTTTGTTTTTCACTTTCTGATGGCTCTTGCACCCATGGGGAGAGCATGAGATCTGCTTTGAGAGGAAACCAGGGAAACGACATCCAGCAAGGCAGGATGATGAGGGCAGAAGGGAAAGGGATGTGGGAAACAGAGACCTGCAATTTCTGCTGAAGGAGATGCTGAAAAAAAAGGAGAGAGGAGACTCAAACCAAGATGCACTGGGAAGGTACAAAAAGAATTCAAGGTATGAAAGAAAAGTGTATTGAGATTGTGGCAGCCCAGGAAGCTCCTTGAGGTTGCTGGACTGAGAACAAGCCTTAAAGGAAGGGCAACTGCTGAAAGGCACAAGGGGTGTGTAGGGGAATGAGTTTTCACAGGGCCACTCTGTCTCACTTTACCATTTTCTCTGATTTCAAAGCTCACAGTTCCAGGCTCTCTCCTAATCAGACCCAGCTCTAGAATTTATAAAGTTTTAAGGTTCTTGGTACATTCACAGGAAGGACAAGAGGCAAAGATATCCAAGGCAGAGCACATCCCCTCAAGCCAAGTCATGAAATAAAATTGAAAATGAAGTCTCAATGTGTACAACTGGTTTACTACCAGCAAGAACTTCCTTCCTGTCACAAGCTCCTTAGGATAAGCTGGTAAAAATATACTTAAATCTGCTGAAATCAGTCAGGACTGACTTGCCCTGGAGGCAGAGAGCTCTCCCCTCAGCCCTGGGCATGTGCCAGGGGACCCTGAGCCTGGAGGTGCCTCCTGAGCCTGGAGGTGCCTCCTGAGCCTCCTGTCCCAGATTAGCAGGGCACAGGCAGCTCCCCAAACACTCTCCCACTCAGCCAGCTCTGCACAGCCCTCAGGATCCAGGCACGTCCCATTTGAAAGTATAATTGCCACAGCAAGACAACCCAAACTGGAAACACTAACAAATCTCATTCCTTCACATCCTCCTCCTAATCGAGAGCCTGAATAATTTACTCCGGGTTGGCAGCTCTTGATTACGTTTTTTGCACCTTTTTAAATTGCCTGAATGAAATTTTGAGTAATTTAAGCAGCAAGCAAAGATGGCAAGTCTTTGTGTTCAGGAGATAACACTGCAAGTGTCAGTTTTCAGCATCCCCAAGGCAGAGTTTCTGCCAGCACAGTGGAATTCCTGACTGCTCCTGGGTAGGAGGAGGAAGACCAGTGATGGGAGTGAGGATTGCAGGGCTCAGGCACCACAGAAAGAGAGGAATCATCATTTTTAAATCATGGCAACTGGCTGTGTGTGGGTTTACTTGGTTGCTGGGTATAACCAGGAAGAATTTTATTGAAGGACAGGACTCAGTTTGCAGGACCTTTATGGGTTATTCAGAGCTGAGTCTGTCCAGGGCATGGAGGGAAGTGTCATTCCTGTAACTGGCACAGAAATCCATGCAAGATGTCCTGCAATGGGAGAAGCTGCTGCTCCCTCTCTCCAACAAGCTGCTGCTTTGGGCAGGAAGTTCATTGGGAAGGGCCTTGTCCTCTCTCTGCTGAGTGATATGGGAGTACATGGCATTAGAGAAATGAAATCTTCACAATTAATGTTTATAAAAGTCTGGACTGAAAATCTCTTTTTAAAATAAAGCTTTTGAGATTGGAGCTTTCCGCCTGAGCACCAAGCAGCAGATTTCCTCAGGGTGTTTCTAACACACATTATTGAAAAGTTAATCTGACGCTCCTTTTTTTTAGTTTTTTTTCCCCCTCCTCTATAGGACACTTTTAATTAGATGAAAGAAGTGCTGCTCTCAGTGTACAGCTGAATTTCACTTCTCAGCTTCAAACCCAGGGAATACAGAAAAGGTTGCAAGTGCCAAGCAGCTCCCAAAAATAGGTCCAGTGGCCTTCACAGAAGGAGGAAATAGAGAATTGTAAGGGAGTGAATACTTGCAAGATCTTTGAGCAGCTTTAAACTTGTCCTTCCAGATTCATCTCACATTCCAGGAAAAGTCTGTTCATATTTTATCTTCTTCAGCAGGTCACACATCCATAATACACAGTCCTGGGGATCTCTGTAATCTAAATTGTCCCTCTACTTACAAGGGAAATGCATAATGTGATCGATCTTTTTTACCCTGTTAGAAGTGGAACTGTGCAAGTCCAAATAAATCATTTCTATGTGATGAGTCCAGAGCAAATGAGAAAAATATTCTCTTCTACCCATTATGTCTAAAATTTACAGGGTTTTAATGAATTAATGAAAATGGAGGGCAGAATCACTTAAGGCTGTTGAAGGAACTAGAGGAGTACCTGCCATGCTTTGTCCTTGCTGTTACCTATTGATTGACAATGGGAGAATTTTGAGTACAGGCTGTAAAAACCCCCAAACCTCTGGTATGGAAATCCCAGGGAATCAATCCCTCCTACAGCTGCACTGTGGAATAAACTGGGGGTGAATAACCTGGGTCATTTCCAATAGCAAAACACGGTCCTGGCAATGTACTCCAAGATGTGCATAAGATGCTATTGGAAAATAAATTCTAGAATCTGGTCATAACTTCAAAAGTACAAGGCCATTTGTAAGGACTGGTTTTCATCTCATTTTGCTGAGGCCCCAACTCTTCACAGAGGGACTTAATCCTGATGTCAGGAGGGCCTTGCAAATGGCTGCTTTTCCTTAATTTGCCCTCTTAGAGCACCTTTCATTGAATGGCTTCAAGGCCCATTATTGAAAGGAGACTGCACAGCCATGGCTGTGCTGAGAGGCAGTTCTGAAATTGCCTTTAAAAAAAAACTTTTTATTGTTTCTCATTATTCTAACTCAGTTTGGGGCTCCTTTTACAAAAGGGGAGTGTGTTTTATTAACAGGAAACTGAAAGAACTCAGCAAAATATTTTTTGAGATTTTTTTTTTTAAGACAAAGTAATTGTCAAAGAAATCCCAACAGCAACCAAAGGAAACAATCATAAAAAATTCTATGAGGGAACCTTTTCAAACTGCCCAAAGGGTTATTCCCATTTAGCACCATGTCAGGTCCTTCAAATTACAAACTGCACACAAGAGGCTGACCCTGGAAATCTGACTCAGTTACTGCCTTTTTCTCAGACAGAACACACAAAAAGAAACACAGAAGAAATGAATCCATCAGAAAGTGGAGCATGGCAGCACCAAGCACTGACATTTCAACACAGCTTTGCAAACAAAGGGGGTGTTTAGGGGAGGAAAGGATTGAGGAGTGAGAGCTGAAGGAAAAGGGGCATTTATTGCACCCCCCTGGGGCAGTGCCAGGGCTGGTTCAGTGCCCAGTGCCACCCTGTGCAGTGGGTGTTAATTGGCTTAAACTGGGCTGAGTTACAACAGACAGGAGAGGAATAGTTTTCATAGTGCCACAGAAATATACCCAGCCTCCAGAAAACTCAGCCCCCTCCCCAGCAGGCCAGCACAGCAATTCCTCAGGGGGCTCTGAGAGCCACCTGAACTGCACAGCTCCTGGGGCACATCCTGTCAGACCCCAACAGAATTTGGTGGGCAAAGTGCTGACTCTGAATTTCAAAATGAATATTTTTTTTCCCCCCAAAACACAATCCTTCCAGCCCAGTGAACTGTTCCCAGAATTCCCAGACCAAGGAAAGGAGCAGGTTTGCTCCATGTGCCTTGGCACCACCAAGGACCACACACCGAGATCTTGTCTTGCTCCCATTCCTGGGTGGTTGTGTCTACCACAGGCTCTGGCTTTGAAACCAAACCTTGCAGCTTGACTCACAAATCAGGGACATGGCCAGAGATCCCACCAGGCTGCTGAATTTGTGCCTGCAGGGCTGTGTCCCTCACCTCCCAAAGCCACAAATCGCAGAGTTGCTGCACACGGAACATGAGGGGAACCTTGAGCTGCATGGATGGAAAAGGAGGAGTGGCTGGCAGGGGTGAGGGTGCTGTGTGTGTGTGCTTGGCTTTAGCAGTGCCCCCTTTGCCTGCAGCCCCTCTCCTGGGCTGTGCAGCAGGATGGCGTCGTTACAAACACAGGTATTATTGCTGCAGAATTTCGGGTGATTCATTCCCACAAAACACTGAGCATCATTAAACTAACTTTCCAAGTATCCCCAAACTCCTCACAGGGAGCAGCCCATCACTCAGACCTCGCTCCAAGGACTCCCCCAGGCCCCACTCTGGAGTTCCCCTGTGGCAGAAACTGCTGCAAACAGCAGCTGCTTTGCCTCCCTCTGTGTTATCTCAGAGCCAGCCCAGGCGAAGGCAATGCATCAGCCTGCCATCACCGAGACAGGGATAATGAAACAAGGAAGAATTAAGGGTCCTGAAGTGCCATTTGGCACATATAAATTATAAGTCATTTTTTGAACAGTGGTTTTTTGCCAGCTCCATAAAACCTTTATCCTTCCCCAGCGAAAGGAGGATGGTATTGCAGCACAGGAACCGTGGGACAAGTTCCTCCAAACAATTATGTTCAGCTTGGACTTGGGAGCAGAAAGGCTTGTGACGGAAGAATGAAGTTGCTTTCCAGGCAGCTCTCTCTCTGAGTGACAGACTCAGTGCTGGAGCAGTGGGAAGGGCTGTCACTTTGCTTTCTGGAAGGATTGCATTTAAATGAGATCAAACTTCCAGCAAGAAGGGCAATTAGAAAGCAACCACTGGTTTCCTTTCCATTCTAGGCCAGTATTAAGGCTTGAGAAAACGGTCATGTTGGCTGAGGTGGAAAGAAGACTTTAATAACAACATCATGCTCATTTTTAGGAACAAAGGCACTCTGTTTTCAGGAGAACATTTGCTTATCTCTTTGCTCCAATGAGATGATTATTGCACCCAACAAGTCCCTCTTCTGCCATATCTTGTCACCTGAAGGGCAACCATCCAATATGAGACATTTTTTGACCCAATGGTGCCAATCCTACAGGTGATGGAGGTAACACGAGGTATGAAATGAGTCTATGGCCAGAAATGTGAAAAAAATAACGTGCCAGGAAATACAGAAAATATATGAAGAGGGAGGCTCTGATCCTTCGTGGGTTTGTCGCTGAAAAGTGATTGACAACTGTCCTCAAATCCAGTATAGGATCTGCAACTCTTAATGTTTTGCAGAGGGAATATACAGGAACAAAAGCAATTAGGTGTCACTGCAAGAGTCTTTTCCCCCTCATTAAATGTATCCAGGGAAAACCAGAAAAAGAACTCTTTGCTTTGCAAAGGGGATTTTTTTTCCTCCTTCACAAACTGTTTTGTTCCTGTGGCTTTTCTTTTAAATTCCCAGTGCCCAGCTGGCTTCAGCTCAAACAACACATACACACTGAATTTACTGGAATTAGAATAGCCAAAAAGTCTTTCTGAATAAGAATTGTAGTATTTTAAAAGCAGGGGGGAAAGCGTGAGAGACAGAAAGGTTCTTTCAGCAAAACAAATTCTTATATTTGTGTTTTAATTGGCCAGGAAAAAGAAAGGAAACAAAACCCACAAGTGCAAGGAGGGTTGAACAGCAAGTGACTGGCTTTCTGTTTAAATTTTATTTTTATAAGTTTTTATATTATGTAGTGAAAGAAACATGCAAGTGCTTCCTTGTCATAGGGATTAAATACCTTCCAAAAGCATGTTCAATAGTGGAGCAGAAAATCAAAGATCAGGAAGAAGGGAAATATTCCAAGAGATGGATGAGAACAGGCTTAGGAGATGCCTACATTATTCAAAGAAATCCCTGAAAACGTTTGGAAATGTGTGAGAGTGGAATTGCTGAGCCAGGATGGAGGAAGAGCAGGTGAATGACTCAGGGAAGGTTTCTTAGCTCATCCTCAGAGATCTGAAAAGGAACTCATGAGGAATTAAAAAGGACTGTGAGTCATGGTGGTTCTGTGGAGGAAAGTTCTGCCAGACTGACCTAATTCAGATCCTGGTGAAATAACAGGTGCAGTTTGGGGAGGTAAAACTCCAATTCCTATAAATGACATGTTAGAGGAGTGTAATCGAGGGTCGTACCATTTTAAGATAAACATTAAGTGGCTCAATAACCAGCCATATGGCAGATTTTACAAACCTTTTTTTAAGGAAAGTTGTCAAGGAAAAATGGAATTTTAGTGCTTCGCTGCCTCCCAGAATTCAATCTTTACATCAGTGATCCAGAATTAAATATAAAATCACTATTGAGAAAATTGGTGGCTGCTGTAGAGAGAAAAATGGATAAGAAACCTGAATAAAACTGCTTGGTAAATTGGGGGAATTCAAGCAGAGGACACTTATAGACAGTCAAATGCAAGAGGATGTAAGGAAAGAAGGAATGAAACACAAGGAATGCTGGCCATGCCTATCACACAAAGGATTTATAGCCTGGAAAGAAATTACTCCAAAAAGATTTGCTGCTCACAGTGGATATGGAGCTGAATGGATGAGTTTCCAGGATGATGCTGCAACAAAAAGAACTAATGAAATCTTTGTATAAACAGAGGCAATGTGAGTAGAAACAGAAATGTGATTTTTATCTCCTCCCAAACACTCAAGAGTCTGATAGGGAAATTCTTGCATTCAAATAGATGCTTCACAATCAGGTGCTTAAAAGCTCACTCCATTTAGTTATCATAGAAAAGAGAAAAGGTGTCTTGAGGAAGAAGAAGGAGAAGATAAAAATGCCATGTCCTGTAGGGTTTTTAATCTGGTGGAGTAAAAGACAGGAAGATAAGAGAATAGAATAGAGGCCTGGAAATTCAAATACTTTTTTTCAGTCATTCTGGATGTGTCTCTTACAGAAGGTGTTTTAGTAGGACAGTCCTCAGCAAAACAGCACAGGAGAAACCCATGGGCTCTCATTTGCATGGAGAATACAGAGCAGCACAGGCCAGGGGCACTCAGAGGTCAGCCCTCAACTCCAAGGTACTTCCATCCAAACTGAACACCTTTGTCCAAAGGCTGTGGGCAAAGGTTTCCTTAGGTGGTGGATGCTGCTCCAGCAGACACAACCTCTTGGGTCACACCCGAGGCTTTACGAGGCCTCTTCTGCTTCCACAGATCAGTGAAGCAGAGGAGAAAGGTGGTTTGGCACTGGGGTGGGCAGATGTGTCCTTGGGACTGCACCATCAGGAGCTCTGCAAAGAAGATGGTTTAGTGCCATCAGGACATGTGGTTCTAGGAAGAAACTTTTCAATCAAAGAAAACGCCAACTTTGACATAAACAAATACAGTATCTTTTTCTTTTGCCTTTAGACTATACACAAAGTATTTGGCAACCTTCTACTCTCATTAAAGCTTTTCTTCTCTGCTGCAATGGTGGCTCCCACTCCTGCTCTGTTAATGGCACCTGCTCTCAGGTGCTCTCTCTTTGGCTGAGTTCAGGGCTAAACTCTGCAGAGACAAAAGTCCTTTTCCCTGCAAAAGCTGTTCACATATTGCTCTTGGAGTCTCAAGTCTCAGGTCCCCTTCATTGCAAGAAGGAAATGCATTTTCTATCTCCAGCATTTTAACACACCTTAGAAATGCATTTTTTCCCCAAATTATTCCCCAAAGCTGTGGTGGCAGTGGATCCACAGGGCCACGCCACAGAGGGACAGGAGGTGGGAGCTGGCAGCCTCATGGGGATGCTGCCAGCCAAGAAGGAACAGAAGCTGTGTTTGGTGTTGCCTGCCCTGCTTTGGGGTCTGCCAGCACCACACTGGCTGCACCTCACCCAGAGCCATGTGGGCACCAGGCCTGAGGGAGGGCTTGGACCAAAGCTGCTCCTCCAACCGCTGTCCTGGTTCTCTGAGTCACAGCTGGTGTGGAACATGAGATGGCAAACAGGCCCTGAGGTGTCTCCCTGGAGGAATCAGCCCTCACTGATCTGGGTTTCTTCTCCCATCATAAACTCACACAGCTCCAGAGGGAATGGGTGAAAATGAACTCCTTTACACCAGACACACAACCCAAATTAGTTGCAACACCAAGGAATCAGATCTAAGGAGAGGGTTTGGTTTCCTCTTAGTAACATCTCAGCACATTATCACACATATTCAGCTCTGTGGCTCTGAGAAAGCCTCTCCAGAAAAGATTCATCCCTTTGCTGCTGATGGAGAGAGACAGAGAGAGAGAGAAAATGAGGGAGCCAGGATGAATGCCTTGGTACAGAAAATTTAAGCTACAGCTGTACATTATTTCCCCTCTTTCTTTCTGCTGAATTGTACATGAACAGCTCATAAGTTTCTGACATGACTTCAGTTCCAATAAATTTATTTGAATAGTTATTGGCTGGGTGCTCATTTACAAGTATTCAGGATGAAGAATATAAATTATCTCAGCTGCACGCATAGAATTTATTGTATATTTGTGTTTCCCCAACTTTAACATCTAGATCAAGCCTTCTGGAATGAACACTGACAGCTACAAATGTGCTTTCTGTTAAAATTACTCTTAGGTTGGCTATTTTGATTAAAATTGTTTGGTGGAGGATTCAGAAGAAATGAAGTCTGGAGAAGGCCTGAACTCAATTTTGATGAAAGTTCTTTTCAGAACTTAAATAAGTATTCGAGAGGGATGGTGGGAGTGCAGGATGAAAAATACTCTACCAGCCTTCAGTCCAGCCACAGGAGAGTGAGGCATCAAAATCAGGCTATTTTTCCTCAATGTGCTTGATCCAACCCCCCAAACACACACTGAGAGGATGATATTTTGCAGTGTAGCTGCACCTCACTAAGGAATTCTAATTAACATCCTGAAATGCATTTACCAAGGAGAACAGTCATTGTGCAAGTGTCACATTTCACGGATGGCACAACTGCTGGTCTGAGGGTATTGCTCTGACAGGAAACCCTGACCTGGAATCTATGGATGGTTCCACTTTCAGTTTTCCCCTGAGCATTCCAACAGCCAAGATTCTCCCTTGTGCTTCCAGGGGGAGATGCCACAGGCTGCTCATCACGGCCCCAAGCTCTTCCTGCTACCCAGTTTTTGCAGCAAGTCCTTCTAGTGTTTCAAAGCCCCCTAGAATGTTGTGTTCAGAAAGAGGGGCCTTAATTGAGCATCGTTAATTCCTCATCATCCTCACCCCATGGTTAATACAAAGCCACACCTAAGTCTGAGCCCTGACTTACCACCCATGGGGACTTGGATTAGAATCACATGGGCCACTTGTGTGCTGAGAACTGGGTGAATATTCCGTTCCTGCCCTGAATCAAACTTCAAAATGCCACAGCTCTTCCCCCTGCATTAAACAGTAAATCATTGTGTTTTATAATCCATCATAAATGGAAGCCACCAACCCAAATCATTCCTCATTCCAGTCAGTCTCTCTCCCACAAGCTCACACTAAATCTGTCTCCATTGCTGCAGCAATCAGTCCATTCTGTTTGATTTCTCTTCCTAAGTAGAAGAACTATGAAAATATCTTTTCCAATTTTAATCTCCATTCTAGTCCAATAAATACAAGTAAGTAACAGATCAGAAGAGCAGCAACACTCTGAGCAGCAGTGCCAGCCATTTAACATATATTTTTGGTATCTTGGGCCATACATTAGAGGTGATGAAGGAAAAGGAGAATTAATAGAACATGTATAATTTATTTGTATGTGGGTAATGTATGCATGATCTCACATTAAGACTCTCATCTAAGAAGCCATAATGTAAAGTCCATATAAAATATATATAAAAATGAACATACATCTTTAGTGAAAGTACAGTGAAATATTGTATGGATTATAAATGAACCAGAACTAGAAAATAAGCTCCTGCTGAGGTTGATTGCTCGAGCCATTCCATTATGCAGGGAACTTGTCAGCCCTTCAAAGGATCAAAGTGAAATATTTCTGGCTCCCAAAAACCTGCTCGTTGTGGCCTCCCAGGTGAACATTCCTCCTCTGAAGGGAGGGAGGGTTCACTGAGGGCCACAACTAAGGCATTCTTGGTTTATGTTTGAGTTATGTTTGGTTTGTGTTGAGGCACAACATTTAGTCCCAGAGGCAGCCAAATATGCAGAAACTACCAATTAAAAGGATGGGGGATGTTCCCACATCACATCTGACATTGATGGGGTTGCAAATTTAGGTGACCTGCAATTTCATAGAATCACAGAATCACAGAATCACAGAATAGATTGGGTTGGAAAAGACCTCCCAGATCATCAAGTCCAACCCTTGGGCCAACTCCACTCCCTTTACCAGATCATGGCACTCAGTGCCACGGCCAAGCTCAGCTGAAAAACCTCCAGGGATGGGGAATCCACCCCCTCTCTGGGCAGCCCATTCCAATCCCTGAGCACTCTCTCTGCAAAGAAGTTTTTTCTGCTCTCCAACTTCAATTTCCCCTGGCAGAGCTTGAGCCCCCCGTGCCCCCTTGTCCTATTGCTGAGTGCCTGGGAGAAGAGACCAACCCCCACCTGGCCACAACTTCCCTTCAGGCAGTTCCAGACAGTGCTGAGGTCACCTCTGAGCCTCCTCTTCTCTTCTCTTTTCTTCTTTGGATTGCATCCATGACAAGGACTGAGCAGTAGGATAGAGAGATCCAAGATTCAGGTTGATAACAAAATAAGCTTCAAATTTCCTGTTTTCATTAATTTTTTGCCCTCCAGTGAATAAAAATAACAGGAAAAAAAGCAGAGACACAGCTGAGTTCCACATAACGGCGTTCCTTAGCAATTCACAAAGAGGGGAAGTGCTGGTTGCTCTAATTAATTTATGGTTCATATTGATAACAGTAATTTAGTAAAGGGTACACACCACAAAAAAACGTACAGACAAACTGAGAAAAGAGACATAACAATGTCTCTGGAATATTCTTGAAATGCTACTAAAAGGCAAAGAGATAAAGCAAAAAAGAAAAGAGATGATTCAACGAAGCCAAACTCTTCCAAAGCAAGTCTGAACGCCCTTGAGGGGACACCTCAGAGACCTGAACACCTCAGGCCCAGAGGAAAGGGAGGCCACAATCCTGTGCACCAGATGAAGAGCCATTAAAAAAGGCTTGGATACTGGGCAGGGATGGTTGTCTCATCTCAAAAGGAACATATAAAAACTGGACAAAAATCAGCAAGTGGAAACTTGGCTGTGTAATAACTCTCCATATAAGCAATAATAGAGTAAATTGGGACTACTCAACCTCGGGAAAAATGATTTGGTGGGATGTGACAGAAGTGCACAAAGTTCTGAAAGAGTGGAAAGGCAGGAACTTCGCACTAAGGGGCCACTATCTCGTTCATGCAAGAGCAGGGACAGGAACTAAAGGGTTGGGGGGCACGTTCCAAACTGCTGCAAGGATGTAATTCCTACCTCTACACATGGCAAGTCTGGGAAGCAATTGCAAAAGGAAGCTACAGATGCCAGAAAATTACATGGGCTCAAGGAGGAACTGAACATGTACTTGGGAAGAGAAACTAATTGCATCTGAAGGATTAACAACCAAACTCGGCTCTCATTATGCAGGACCACACTGTCAACACGGAGACTTAAGGAGATAACGGCTTGCTTGCTTTCCCCTGCACAAAGCAGCAGCATGTACAGCTCCAGGCAGGGAGGCAGAGCCAGCTCTGACACCAGGAAACTGCTGGCAAGGTGATTCCCTGGAGCAGGGGAGCAGCAGGATCAGGCATTAGCTCAGGGATGGCACCTCAGGGTGTGCCAGCAGCACTTTGCCAGTCACTGAGTGCTGTGTTGCCTTTGTGGAACCCACTGCTGGAGCAGGGGAGCAGCAGGATTAGGCACTAACACAGGGATGGCACCTCAGGGTGTGCCAGCAGCACTTTGCCAGTCACTGAGTGCTGTGTTGCCTTTGTGGAACCCACTGATGAGCAAGTGGGGCACTCAGGGCACCTCTCCTTGTGCTGCACCAGCACCACTGAACAGGATCATTGCTAATTCTCCTTCTGTTCTGGAGCTCATAACAAAGTGCCCATGACTTGTGGGGAAATGTTTGCCTTCAGCCACATCAACTTTGGAAATCACGTGTGTGGGGGTAGTTTTGTCAGTTCTTTGACAGCCACACTGAGGATCTTGAGGTCCCACAACCAGCCCAAGGGTCTTGGGCAGCTGAACCTGATCCCCCTTCTGCAGCCTGACTTGTGACAGCAGTTCAAGATTTGGTACTAAATCCATTAGGCAAAAGCACACGAACTTAGAGGACCTCAAACAGTGTTTGCTTCCTGCAAATGGGGTGTCATTTGGGGCCACAAGCCATTCTGGGAGTTCCAAAGATCCTAATGCTTGAAGTGGTGACCTGATATAACCATTTTGCTGATGAATTTAATTAGAAGTCTACTAATTAGCTAGCATCTTTGTAAAGTAAACATGAATGGATTATCGTCTGATGTTTGGAGAAAAATTAAAATCAAGTTTATTTTCTAAATGCAATGTGAGAACCAGAGCAATGGAGATGGCAACTTGACATGTATGAGATGTGTCAATATTTGCTCTGCACAGTTGTTTCTCTGAAGATTAGGAGGGCTGAATCTATGGATGTGGCAGATAATTTGAGCTGAATTCCACTCCAGAACATATTCTTTGTTAGGAGGAGCTGCAGTAATAGATTCTGATTAGCCATTCAATTAGTAGCCAGTACATGAATTCCAATTACTGATCCAGTATTCAGGGAGTATCTTTTCATTGAAAACTTTAGATCAAGAGTGAGTAAAGCCTTCCAACAGTCTGAGATTTCCTGAATCCCTTCAATTAATTTGTGGGTCTGTAAAACTGGTGTAAGTCTGCAAAGCAGATTTCCACACACACCCCTCAATTTAATCCCTTTTCTTTCTCCATAGGCAGCTCTACTTTCCCCCTCCTTTTTCACCCTCATTCATTTCTCACAGAAAGATATTCTAGCAAAGTGGAGATTCTACTGTTGAATTTCCCTTTAGCCTGGAAAAGCATTAAGCTGTCACCAGAGGTGCTGCATGGAAAATACAATAATATTTGCACACGTTCATAAATACTTATTTCCATACTAAATGTTTTTCCTACATATAATATTGCCCTGCTATCCCTTGAGTCTCTCTTTAGTTTCTTACTTCCTCCTATTTTTGTTCCACCTGGTGCAAACAACATTAAATCTCCCCATTTTCAGGGGGTGGGTTCCAAGCCCTGCTGGACTCTCCCAAGGCAGAAGCACATCCCAAACTGCTCTCTGGGTCAGGGCCAGGCAAAGGGAGTGACTTTGTCACTTGTCTCCATAAGCCAGTTGAGTTTGTTCTTTTATCACTGGGTTTAGAGCAGCTCAAGGCACCCTCAGTGGGAGGCTCTGCTCAGTGAGCTGCTCTCTGCAAGGCAGTGAACACACACTCGAAAAATCCTTCTCAAAAAAAAAAATCATCATTTTCTTGATGACTATTCAACTCCCTCTGCTCCCGAGGGCTGATATTTAAAGATCTGCAGCTAAGACTTAAGAACCACAATTTTTTTGTTATGAATTGTTGGATAATACTTTAACTGGAGCCTTGGACAAGGGGGCACGGGCTCAAGCTCTGCCAGGGGAAATTGAAGTTGGAGAGCAGAAAAAACTTCTTTGCAGAGAGAGTGCTCAGGCACTGGAATGGGCTGCCCAGAGAGGGGGTGGATTCCCCATCCCTGCAGGTTTTTCAGCTGAGCTTGGCCGTGGCACTGAGTGCCATGATCTGGTAAAGGGACTGGAGTTGGCCCAAGGGTTGGACTTGATGATCTCAGAGGTCTTTTCCAACCCAATCGATTCTATGATTTTTGGGAGTTGGCTGAACAGGGAAAAGGTATTCCCAGCAAGAGCCATGGGTGGCTGTAGTGCATTATGTGCCACGTTTTGTACCCATACACTGAGAGGCTGTACCAGAGCAGCCGTAGATTTGTCTGTGTTGCAAGATTCAAACAGGACTGGAAGGAGAAAAGCTGTGGCAAGAGAGTGCTCACAGCAGGTGAGTCCATTCCATGCCTCACATGCACAAACCAACAAGGTCTGTGATGCGCTCAGGTATCTCATTAAAAGGGAATTCAAGATAAAAATAAAGGGGGTGGTATTTGTGTAGTAAATTAAAGTGCTAGTTCTTCTAATCACAGTAAAACCACTATTAATGGTTAAGTCTGCTCGA
This sequence comes from Sakesphorus luctuosus, assembly GCA_013396695.1. Taxonomy (NCBI): domain Eukaryota; kingdom Metazoa; phylum Chordata; class Aves; order Passeriformes; family Thamnophilidae; genus Sakesphorus; species Sakesphorus luctuosus. The sequence continues at coordinate 3,253,813 of VWZD01002450.1, forward strand.
CTGCCGTGCAAATCAGTGCTGCAACCCAAGGAAATTTTATGTAATATAAAACCAGCTCATTTGAACTAATGTATTTGGAGTGGTAGGAAAAGGAAGGGAGGAGAGAAACAAATATATATATATTTGGCGAACACTGCTGCAATAACATAAAGAGATTGATTCAAGGTGGGGTCCAGAGAGCCATGGACAACGAAAAAATATTCTTATACTCCTCATTAAGTAATTACTATGTTTTACCACTTAGAAAACTCCAACAAAATACAGGGAAGAGTCTTTTTATGACCAAACTGCATCCAAATTGCTTCATGCAAATAAGGCCAGTAAAAGCAGATTCATTCAGTGCACACACATCCAAACTGCCAGATCCAGAACTAGGCTCAGCTGGTGTAAAATTAGGTCATTCTCTCCAATAGATGAAGGAATCTACAATGGCCAACCCTTTTCAGAACAAATGACAGCCCTTTCAAATTGGCCTCATTAGCCTTTCCTGCAGACTCATAAAATGCAATTTAGTTTCTTAAAGGGACTTCTCTCAGCTCTAAAACTCCCAGGGCTTGGCTTATGGAATAATATTTTTTTTCTGAGTTCTGATTAAAAAGTATAAACTTAATAATCCGTAAGGCCGTGAACAACCTTTGTTTTCAGTGCAGGAAGCTTTCCAGTTAGCTGGAAGGAGCATTTGGGTTCAGACACTTCCAGGCCATTAAGCTAATTGAATAAGCGAGAATTCATTCTTCCAGAAGAACCAGTTGCTCCAGGAAGTGATAGTGGCAGTTAAGTAAGTGACACTCTTTCTTCTGAAGCAGAACCAGCAAGAGCCCCAGCGAGGAGCTCTGTCCAACCACAGTCCCTTCCCAGAGCAAATCCTGAGGAGGTGGAGGCTCAGGCAGCTTTTCAGGAGTGCCATGTTTGACCCAGTTCTTTGAGGACTTCCCAAATTCCAGGGCTCCAGGCACTTGTCCCTGACCAAAGTGGGCATGTTCCAGATTCTCTAGGCAAGGATGAGGGATGGGCTGCCACCCATGGCACCACAGAGCAGTTTCTGCTGCTGTTCATCTGGGAGCGTTCCTCATTTCAAGAGAGGCAGCTGAGGATATTTATACTGAGGATATTTAAACTAGGGATGTGAGAAAGCTAAAGTGATTTAGCTGGATGAGCTTGAATTTAACAGGATTACTTCTTATTTTTATTAGAGGGCTATAATGTGATTCTGCTCCTTTTTTTTTCCCCTCCAGAAAGGTCATCCTGGTAACAGCAGAATTATCTGCATCCTATGGAATTCCTGCAGCAATGTTATTGCACAGCCTCACAGTGGTGTGGCACATTTAACTGGTTTCACCATCCATCACATATAACTGTCTGCACACTCAAACCTCTGGAAGATTTTAAAAAAATCAGCAGCATTTTTCAGCTCCTTGCAAATTAAGAGCACTCAGAGTTCAAGCAAATGCTGAAACCACCTACCAGACACAAAAGAAGTTGAGATGAAGAAGAAAAATGGGAGATAAGGGTGATTAAAAATATAATAGAACTAAGAGTGGTGCAATTTTGCCTTTCTCCCCCACAGAGGAGGAGGAGGGTCTCAAAGCACAGCGTCACAATCAGCAGCAGCAGGGCTGGATTGGGGCAGTGCTGCTTCCTGATGAGAGAGCCCCAGCCAGGGGTGTCTACCTATGAAAAAAACAACTTGGGGACACAAATCCCAGATGAGAGACAAATGGGCAGCCCCAAACTGGGATATACTCAGGGCCCCCAGGTGCCACTGGAGAGGGAGACCATGCAGTGCATGGGGAGCTCACCGTGAGAGAGGGAACAATGACTTTTACATAAAAATAGCCACTACCTGTCTGAGCAACCCAAGGAAACAGTGGGAATGTTCTGTGCAGGGGACACAAAACTCATGAGATGCTTTGTTTTGAAGAGAAGCATTAATTTCTGGATATCAGAGCAATTTCTGCCTGGCATGGGAGGGATGGAGGGCTTGGTTTGCTCTTACCCTCTGGGCAAGAGGCACCAGTTTGATTTTACCTCCACTAACAGGAAAGGCTGTGCAGCAACAACACTATCAGGGTAATGAAATTCCACCCCTTTAAGTGCCTCTTTTGCATCTTTCCCGTAGAATGAGGTTTCCTGAGCAGTTCCCAACGAGACTGTGGTTACACAACCAGACAGAAAAATGATTAAAAAAATCCTGGCCTTGTGGTTATTGACTTGGTTTTAGGTGAGTGACCTTGGAATACTTCAGGAACCTGCAGGATGGCACATGCTGAGCAGACATCACTGCTGCTTAGACTGGAGTCCTTCAAATCCCACACTGAGGCCAGTTCACAGCCAGAGCACAGCTCTCCTCTCTGCTTCTGAGCAACCAAACAAGATGTTTGACTTTTGAAAGGCTTGAGTTTTCCCAGGGGAAGTTCAGCCCCTGGTGAGCTCCTTCAAGCCCCACGAAAAGCAGCTACACTCGGTCTCTTGCAGCCTGATTGGTGCAGCAGCAACTTAATTTGTCTGATTGTATAATTAAGAAGATACTTAGACTTGTCAGCACCAACACAGCCAGTTTGTTCTGAGGTTAAGCTCCATGACAAGGAAGACAGCAATCTTCAGGCTTCTGAGCATAATACATTATTATAATTATTAATGTCCTGGTGTAATCTTTTTTTTCTTAATTTTCTTTTCCCCTCATTCTTTCTTCTCTTTCATTTTTTTTTCACCATCTAGGCAAAACTGCATTAGGAACAGCTCTTATCATTTTAATAGTCTTTAAATGAGGCTGGCAAAGCTTTAAATAAAGAGATATTTTGTGGGAGAAAAAAAGGAAATAGAGAAATTGTTTGTAAAACATAACTCTTGTGCCCAAAGGGACATATCATTTTCATATTTTAAATCTGAATGCATTTTAGTTATTTCGTGTTTTTGCAGCAATCAGTTCGCATTATGAGAATAGGGTAGTATAATTATGGAAATTAAGTACAGATTTCAGTTGAATGAACTCATCAGATGGAATTACAGCCTTTCTAGATTGGTCGTCTGGCTTTATGTCAGATGATTTGCATAAAACATTTAGCTTAATGAGAAGTAAACAACAAGACTGTGGAATGTATTAACCCAAGGGGGTCTGAGCTGACATGGAAGAAATATTAAGGTTGCACTCCTTTTTTTTTATTTCAAAGACAAAAAGGAAGCCTTGAGAGCAGATTAGGGACATAAAGGTAGTTCTGGCTCGGATCATAATTCTCCATGAGTGGTATTTTTCACCACCTACAGTCATAACCTGGAAAGTAATTTTTCAGGTTTATTTACTTTCACTTGCCTTTAAGCCAAATCTGACATAATCTAGTTACCCTGTCAGATAGTGTTCATGGCTGCAAACATGTCTTTGTGTTCAAGAGTTGAATTTTCTTCTGGTCACTGGTCTGGAACTTGCTCAAATTACCTTCTGGGATATGTAGTCATTTATCCATAATCTCTGCAGGCTCTAATTTTCATTGGGAAGTACAGACCCAAACCACCCTCTTGCATCTCTAATCATTAAAGTCAGAAGTGCTTCCACCCTAAAAGCATATTGATAGCCAGTCTCCCTGATGCACAGAATATTAAAGGCTCCTTCTTGCTGTTCCCATGGCAGCATCTCCTCCTGGGAAGGTTCTCTCCAGGAGGCCTGAGGAAGGCACAGGAGGAGTGATGTGAAATCCCTGGTCTTCCCAGGAAGGTTTCCAGGCTCTGCCTCCAGGCCTGGTACAGCTGTGCATTTCCACACCACCGTTAATTCAGTGCTTCATCCTCTTGGAGAGCTCCTCTAGATGTGTGTCCTTCTGATGCCAGGACCTCAGTGTGGCCATTTAGCATAAGCCAGAGTCACCCTTGCACCAGGGCACCTTGTTCTCTGTGGGCTCTGATGCAGACAGGCTGTGGAAGGAACCAGAATTCCTCTCCTACTATTTAAGGGACTTAGTACTTCATAAAGCTTTCAACTCTGTACCTCCAACAAGAGCAAGAACATGGATAGATGATCACCAAGAGGCCAAGTTGGAGCATCTCAAAACATAACAGTCATTAGGTAAAAATCCCCCCTCAGCAGATGGGCAGCTCTGCTGCTGAAGGTGATTGCTCCTGCACTGCCTCTGCAGTCCTTCTGAGTGCAAATAAGGCACTTGATTACTTGAAAGAAATGTCCCCAATTAAGGATGTAGCATTCACCATCCTCACACAGCCAAGAATTAAAGTCTGCAAGGACAAATTCAGCACTGGGGCTCTGTCTTTCATTTAAGCCACACATGTGAACCTTTACAACTTCCTCAGGAGGGGCAGAGGAGGGGCAGGCACTGATCTCTGCCCTGCGGGGACCAGCAACGGGACCCAGGGAATGGCCTGGAGCTGTGTCAGGGCAGAGTTAGGTTGGATTCCTGCCCCAGAGGGTGGTGGGCATTGAACAGACTCCCCAGGGTAGTGGGCACAGCACCAAGGGGCTCAAGGAGCATTTGGGTGATACTCCTGTGCATGTGGTTTGACTCTTGGGGACTCAGTGACCCCCTTTGGTCCCTTCCAAATTGGCACATTCTGTGATTTCAGGTTGAAACCCAGGTTAGCCACTAAAGTGGTGGTAGTTCAATTCCATGGCAAGTCTTTTGATTAACACAACTCTGATCTAAAGGCACGAAATAAACTGCAGTGCTTAGGCAGGATCCCAATGGTGCAAATTTCAAACTTTTCTTGTATTCTCAAACACACACTCCCCCAAAATCACCATATGAGACTGTCTGAGTAGAAGGGTATAAATAATCTTTCATCTAGAAGGCAAGGCTTCCATTACCTTTACCTGGGAAGGAACAGTATTGGGAGAGATTGCTTTTCTCTAGCCCATGATTGCTGGTGACAACACACAGAGAAGTGAGTTACCAATTCAGTGGGTTGAAGAACAGCATGCCTCATGTTGTGCTTAGATTTCAAAATAAAAAATCATATGGCAGTAGGAAATGGAAAAAACCCACTCTGCTTTTGCTGCCTCATGTGTTCTTTCGACTGCTGAGCTCTCCTTAATGAAAAATTGGCCCAGGCTCGAAGAAGCAGAGCAGGAGATGAGAAAGAAATGGTGGTGTGGAAAACTACTGACCCTTGTGTCTGAATGCAGAAGCAGCACAGGCAGGGGGTTCCTTAAAAGAGTATCTCTGAATCTATGAGCTTATGGCTGGCTGCATTTAGGGAAACAAAGTGAAATGAGAAAACTTCAATGTGCTGGATGAATGTGCAGGGCTGACGGGGAAGGATGAGCTACAGCAAATTAAAGGCTGCTGGTTCAGTGGCCACAGAGCCAGCACAGGAAGAGCAGGATCACTGCTCATTTCAGAAACATGCTGTATATAAAAAGAATTTGGGACTTGTCCAGAGAAATTCAAATCAGTGGGAATTTTCCCTGCTGTAAAGCTGATTTGGTGCTCCATTTTGGAGTCAGACCATGTGTCATCAGCATGAGCTCCCTGGAGACTCCCCCACCCTTCTGGCTGCTCTGGTGAACATCACCCAGATATAAATCACTCTCACACCTGCAATGGTCTCTTTGGAGAGGCCTAAAGAACCCTCTGAGGGTCTGGGCCATCCACCTGCCTCAGACACAGGAATGGTCCTGCTCACAGTGAGCACCTGCCACCATCTGCTCTCTGGGGAATGATTCCCCTACAAGTCTCAATACAGAAACCACGTTGGGATGGTTGGGGTGGGGGAGGCTGCAGGACTCTCTGAGGCTGGTGTGGTTTAAAGATGTGAAGCAAACAAGTGTCTCTGCTACCAGAGACAATGAAAATTGTGTGCCTTTCACACAGCTCGAGTGACTCAGCTGCAGAGCTGTGCCTCTGCCTGTTTGGAATCCAACTGAGGGGCTGTTCCTTTGCCTTGGGTTATGCTCTGCTATAAACCTGTATGAGCCCCTCAGCTCAATCATCCACCAAACAAAGTGATACTTCGTACTTAATAAACACGTTCCACCACTGAGCACAAAATCCTTCCCAAAGGGAAATGAGCATTCAAGACATGGAGGAAAACTATATCCAATTATAGAAGATTATAAAATGAGGCCGAGTGAGAGCACAGTACAAGGTACATTCACTTGATTGGTACCAGCTCATCCCTGTGAGATGTCCCATCTTCCCATAGGTTTCTAACACCATCCTGACCTAGAGTTTGGGAAAAATAAAATTTCCAGCCCCTGCCCTAGGAACAGCTCCCATTTGACACCGGGCATGATCACGTGTTGGAATTAGATGTCCACCAACATTCCTTGATCTTATTGGTGTGGTCTCACGGAGCCATTTCTCTCAGAAATGTAATCCAATGAGCTTCCCAGAACAGCCATATGCTTGGGACTGGAAAACGGTCTGAAAAAGTAGATTTCAGAGGAGGAAAGACTGTCACAAAATTAATACTACCCTTCAACTGTCCTCTTAAAGCTGGCCCCTGTGCAGAGAGGAATTCAAGATTCATTAAGGCAGAAATGGGAGCAGGAGAAAGCATAGCCTGGTGACTGCAGGATTCAGCTGGAATGGTTTGGGGATGTAATTGAAAGATTGTGAACAATGCTCAAGTGGTTTACTGCACGTGGCCCCAAGTCACTTGGCCCATAAATCAGCGTTAGAGCTCCTGATGCCTCTACCAGTGCCTCATCCATCTGTGTTCCAGAGGCTCCTCTTCTATTAGCTACAACTTTTTATCAATTTTGCAGCAAATGAAGTAGAGGGTAGGAAAATTCCCTGCTCTTTTTGGAACCAAGAAAGTGATAATGAAGGTGCAAACTTTCAGAACTATGGAAAGGAAAGGTGTATCAAAAATCCCCCCAGGTCATTCCCTCACAGTCTGCTGAGGACCACCAGTACTTCCTTCTCCTCGTGATGAGGGATCTGACTCATCCCTGTCCATGGCAGTTTTGCTCACAGTGCTGACAGACAGTGCTACAATATCCTGTTTTTAAGGCAGGGAAACAGAAAGGCATTACAGGATACATGAGAGCTTTATATTTAGAACATTAAGTGATAACTCTGTTGATATTGTGAGGGGCGTTTTCATACCATGTCCTCTGTTTGAAGTCTGTACAGTCAATTAATGTCAAGCTTTGAGCTTGTTCACTGAAATATCTGCTGTTCATTCCACAACTTCCCCCATGTTTTAGATTGTATCTCTTGTGACATCAACTGCTACAGCACTCAGAAAAGCAAACAACATGTCTTGTAATCACAATTTCGTGTTTGATGCTGCCTGAGAGCACGGAAGGAAAACTGTGGCTGGAATCACAAGTGTTGGTTGTGTCTCAGCAGCTGTTAAAAGGTATGAAAATGATACTGAGGTTTGCACAGACGTTGCTGCTCCCACACATCAGGGAAATGTGGCACTTCTGAGGGACATCTTTAAAGCCAAGAGGAAGAAGAAGGAAACTTCCTTCCCCCCTAAACACTGGGCTGCAGTTCCCACCTCCCACTGGGCAGAGATGGGCATGGAGAGCCTGGGCCCAGCTTGTTTCCAAAGATGCCCTTTGTGCCACTCGCCTATAACTGAAATCATGCTGGATTTTTATTTGTGTCCTCATATAAGTCCTTTCTGTGCACACATTTCTGGTTTCCCTGTTTATTTAGGGCTCTGAGGGGTGCTAAGAGCACACACATTTGAGCAGGGGGTGCTGTGGGTTCTTCTGGTTGAGGTTTCTTAACAGCTCCATGGGGTTTGTAAAAATGTTGGGCAAGACCTCCTGATTGCATCTGGGTGTAATTACTGGCTGTGGAATGTGCATTTATTGAATTAGGTGTGAACAGGACACTGTTTTTTAACCTGCTCTGAGAGGTGTTTGGCAATGGTGCTTTTCATCTCGTCCCACTTCTGCAGGAAAAAATAAATAACATTTTCCTTTTTTTTCTTGTTTAAAATATGCTGACACTTTGTCAACTAGAGCACATATTTCAGGAAATACTATTTCAATATCAGTGTTGTTTAGTAAATTTTCAGGGGGCTGGGGAAAGAACCAGAAATAACAGAGACAAAAAGTACTCAAATGCAGATATTATGAATAATTTTAGGGCTTCATGAAGTGTCTATGGAGGTCACTAAGACCTACTGAGAACTTAAAGGAATTTTGCATCAGGTTCTTATGTTTGTTTTTCTTTTTCAAAACAAGGGCAAATTTTGTGCCAATGTTAAGGGATGAAACTTCAGTGGAATCTCTGGATATGTACCAGCTTATGTTGTCTGTAGTATTTCCACAGAGAAACCAAACTCAGGAATGTGTCCATATAAAGGTTCCTCACACGTCTCATAAAAGAAATTTTATAGTGATCATACTCATTACAAGTCTTAAAGTGGCAAAATTATTCTTCATCTCATGGCACTCCCTCAGTTCCTTTCCATAACAAATATCCTAAATAGAGATAGAGATGTATTTATTACCCCTGCAGCCATTCCCACTAATTTAAGAGGAGCTTCAGCAAAGGGCACCTTAGGACATGGTTTAGAGGTATTGACAATCCCCTGATTTAATGCATTCCCACGTCCCACGTGTGACTGGGGCACTGGTGTATCTTTGACAATAAAGGAGACATGCAGCTTAATTGAGTTCAATTTAGAAGGGCTGTAGAACAAGCCAGATACAGTGGAAATTCTATATTTTATAGCAGAACTGCAGCAATTTTTTAACAGTAGCTGAAACTCATTTCCACACTTGTGACTAAACAAAAGAAAACACAGCCAGGGCTCCCAAGTGTAATTAAATTGGTATTCATCATTCAGCCATAAAGGGCACCACAGCACTGGGAAACAAAATCTCTGGCAGGGGGTCTTAGCCCTTCTGTTTCAATTTCCTGAAGGCCAAGACAGTTGAAAGAAGATAAGCAAACATCCCTGCAGAAATGGGAAATCAGAGTGTAGTTCTGTGAGAGACTGGCCAGGCAGCAGCACAGGAATGAAAATGCTGAGGGGTTACAAACACACCCAAGGGATGCTGCATGTCCTGGGAGATGGGGACTCTGCACACAGAGGGTTCAATGCCTTTGCTTTTAAGAAGCTAATCCAAATGCTGCTGAAAGATGTGCATGGACTGTAGTTCTGGCCACATGGATTTGATAATGTCCCTGTAGTTTATGTCACCCAAACTATAGGACCATGATAATCATTGCAACATTTCACAGAATCCCAGATTATTCTGAGTTGGAAGGGATCCACAAGGACCATCGAGTCCAACTCTTAAGACAATGGCCCACACAGGGGATTGAGCCCATGACCTTGGCATTATTACAACCAAGTTTTAACCCACTGAGCTCATCTCAGTTTAGATCTGCACAGGGGGCCGTGGGTCCTGCAGATGATTTCCATATCATACATATCATACATATCATACATGGGAAAGTTGAAGTTACAGACACCACTGTGGGCCAGGAGCACAACAGTCATCTCCCTCCCGCATTTAAATCACTGAAATCAGCACAGAATTGTCCCTCCAAAAAAACTGTTGTAAGGAACTGAACTCTAACAGTCTTAGAGCGCAGAAACTGGTACAGCTCACCAGGAATTTGACTTCTTTTCACTGTGGTTGTCAGAAAAAAACACCAAACCAACAAAAACCTGTTACTTTGAGTAGGACTCTCTCTTTGCAGTCAAGAGTTCTTACTTAATGGCCCTGCAGTTTCTTGAGCCCTGCCTTTGGCAGTGCTAATAAATGCATTGTTATCTGCACTGCACCAAGTCCACACACATCAGCAATGCAGGAGTTTTAATCATTTATGTAAATGCATGATGTAGGGCTTTATGGCATATTAGTGAAATATTGATTGCTGCTTGAGACTTGTGTTTATGCATTCTGTGCTAATGAAATTTGTCCCCAAACCAAATTGGACAGTGATGCCAATACACATGCATAGAAACAAGGCTTATTTTGCAATGGTTCACTCTCCACAATTATATTAAATAATTTTATGGGAATAAAAGCAGTAAGCAGTAAGTGAGTTGAACTACCCCCTAATGACCAATGAAAACAATCCAGATATTCTGTTTTAAATGCTCTCTTCACAGCATAAGCATGCAGAATTTCCCAAATATTCTGCACTGTTGAAGTGTTTTGGCTCCCAGTGCCTGCAGGGCGGTGGCTCCTGAGACACAGACACCTCATCTGCTGTCAGCATGTTGCATCCCAAAGCCACCTGAGTGCTGGGAGACAATGCAAAGCATTCCTGTGACAGAGTGGATCCTTTGTGGGATTTTCTGAAGTTATAGCTAAATACATTTCTTCTGCCAAGGACATTTGATGAGGTTTCCAACCAAACGATAACACGATTTTTCAGAGTCTGTATTAGCTCAATGTCCTCAGTGTGTGTTTTCCACCTGCCTCTCTGCTTTCATTTGCATCACTGTTCTTTTTTCTCTCTTGCCTCAGCCAGGCTTCCTTGTTTTCCTTCCTGTTGCACAGCCTGTGCTTCAGTTCTCTCCACTCATCTCTGAATTGGAACAGAATTCAGGTGAAGGGAATTCTTGGCTAATGCTGCTTTCAGTCTGTGTTGGCTCTTCAGTCCTGCTCAGAAGCCAATAATAAACTAAAAGAACCAATACTTTGATATGGCTGTTGAAATTATGGTCACCTTTCTCCAGATTTAATATGAGTATTAGAAGAGTTATGAGAATAAGACTTGTAAAATCTTGCTGTCAGAGCCAAATTCAATAACTACCCTTAGGTTTCAAAAAAAAAAAAAAACACAAGCAAAAAAGTCCAAAATTTTTGGGGTAGGGTACAAGGCAGGAATCACAAACCAATTTGAAAATGTTTAGATTTGTGGAGACATCAAAAGGGAGGCAAAGCAGCTTCTTTTGGTCCATGAATCCACTTATCAATTAAGCACATATGATGACTAAAATTGTGTCAGCATGGACACCTCCTGCCCTCCCAGTCAGAGGAATCCTGGCTGATGGACAAAGCAGGCAAAGGAGGGCCCTGGGCACTGCCTTGTTTCCTCTCATGAACAGGCAAACAATTAATGAAATTCTACTGCAGATTTGAAACTGGTTGGACCTGGCTCTGAACAACTTGATCCAGTGCAAGATTTCCTGCCTGATTGCAGGGGGTTGGACTAGGTGACCTTTAAAGGTCCCTTCCAGGCCAAACCGTTCTATGATTCTAAGAAAACACAGGCAACAATGTTCTCAGAGACAAGAGGATGGGTGAGGACAGAGAAGTCTTGTGTACCTTGCAATTGCAGCTCTGTGTCCTTTCTAAAAAGGACTTCAAGACCTTGTTTAAAGGTCTTTGCATTCAATAAACAGACCATGGGGATTTAATGAACTCTGAATCATTTCCATTGTTGAACTGTGTCATGATGTCCAACAGAACTGCAAACATTAGAGACTGAAACCCTAGTTCCTTTGTGAGGAGGCACAGCCTGGTGACCAGCTCCATCCACTGCCAGCACAGCCCAGTGCAGTGGAAAGGGCCATTTCCAAGCAGGGCCAGTTGGGTTCTGGGCTGGCACCATCAGCAGTGATGCCAATGACAATAAAGCCTTTTCATCCAGTGGACACCTGTAGGCTTGGAATAGCAGAGAGAACATCAGCTCGTTCCATTTTGGCTTGCAAATAGCTGCAGGTGGCAAAGCTGTTTGCTTGCTTACAGCACAGAATGGACTTCAAGGACAAAGAAAAAGCCTCTGTTGTTCCACAGGTCCCTCCTGTCCCTTCCACATATACTCACTTAGGATTTAGCAAGACCCAGATATAAAATGGAGTATGTTCCTCAGGGAGGGGAAAAAAAAGTATGAAGTGACTCTATTGGGTAAATATTCTGTGAATACACTCAGGGCTCTGCATTGTGTGGCACAACTACAGCTTGTCACAGCACACTTATCAAAGGCACTGCACTGAATTCAACAGAGCCCCCTTCACACATGCAGGAATGCTCCACAGGGAAATGAAATGCTGAAAGCACAGACAAGATCTGAGTTCTGGATCAGACTTGTATGTGAGTCCACAAAGATCAGTGATGGCTGTGTTTGGTTATCAGGGTGTGCTGAATTGCCTCTAAAAACACTTGGTCTGCTTGTCTTGTTCTCTTCTTCTGTTCAGGTGTAGTCTGAGAGTGGGAAGGAATGGACATAGTTGGATTCTGCTGGGAGCTGAGAATGCTTTGGGGGTTTGCAGGATGGGAGGCAGGAGATTGGCAGCACAGCAGAGGGTCTGTGGCTCATAGGAAAGTGAAGAACAGGTAATTAGGCCACAGACAGAAAGGAAAAAACATTTCTGGAGCTATAGGGAATTGGGTTTGCTGCAACTTGGAAACTCACTGAATGCACCAAAACCAAGCTTGGAGGAAAGAACCCATCTACTTGGACATGGTGGACAAAGGAGGCATCCCATTTTCCCTCCGAAACTACATTTAACTACATATGAGTTTGAGAAAGAAGTGATTTGTGAAACACATTTAGATTTTCAGATGAAGGAGGAAGAAAAAAATCACAAATGAAATTGAATGGTAGGAATAAAAAAGTGACACAACATCCCCATATCGTTATTTCCTACAAACAGTCTCAGACAATAAACAAAACATGGTTAGAGAAAATCAAAATGCTTTTCTCAGCCCAGGTCATTTCCCTGTGCTTCATCTCAACCAACGTTTTTGCAACCACAACCAGATCTGCCTTTTAGATTATGATGCACAGAGCACAACAAGACAAGCAGACTAAATGTAACAGAAACCCATTTTTGTCAATAAAGGAAACAACTATAAATTGCAAGACTTCCTCTGGCACAGACACAGCTCTACCTCACCTTGCCCCTGAAGCCTCCCAGAACATTCAGTCCCCACTGTGCTGTGCAGGCAGCCATGAAAGGAAGAAAAAGGTTTTGGAGAGGTGTCTGCAGTGAGACCTGGGAAAGGGAAAGAAAGCAAAAGGAAGGGAAGTTCTAGCCAGGTGGGGGTTGGTCTCTTCTCCCAGGCACTCAGCAATAGGACAAGGGGGCACGGGGGGCTCAAGCTCTGCCAGGGGAAATTGAAGTTGGAGAGCAGAAAAAACTTCTTTGCAGAGAGAGTGCTCAGGGATTGGAATGGGCTGCCCAGAGAGTGGGTGGATTCCCCATCCCTGGAGGTTTTTGACCTGAGCTTGGCCGTGGCACTGAGTGCCATGATCTGGTGACGGGACTGGAGTTGGCCCAAGGGTTGGACTTGATGATCTGGGAGGTCTTTTCCAACCCAATCCATTCTAGGATTCTATGAAGAGACAGAGAAAACTCAGGATGTTGCCTCATTGTTCTGACGGGCACAGTGGCAGCTCTGAAGAAAGGCTCAAGGATGCCAAGTGCCAGGGGTGGGTGCAGAAATCCAGCCCATGCAGGGGATTCCTCAGACGCTGCCACTCAGCTGCCATGGGTGTGCCTCTGGGAGAGCCTGCAGCAGGGCTGTGGGTCAGAGCACCCAGAGCTGGGAGGGACACACATGGAGCATCCAGTCCAGCTCCTGGCCCTACCCAGGACACCCCAATAATCCCACCCTGTCCCTAAGAGCATTGTCCAAACGCTCCTGGAGCTCTGGCAGCCTTGGGGCTGTGCCCACTGCCCTGGGGAGCCTGTTCAGTGCCCACCACACCCCGGAGGAAGAACCTTTCCCAGATACCCACCCTAAACCTCTCCTGGAACACCTTCATCCATTCCCTGAGGTGCTGTCACTGCTCACAGAGATCAGAGCTGCCCTTCCCCTGCCTCTCTGAGGGTGCAGAGACCCTGCCAGCCCCAAATCCCCAACTGCAGCCAGTGCCCCTGCAAAGCCTGTGCCTGCAGCCCCCTCTGGAGCGGGCACTGCAGTGCAGGTGCTGCTCTGCACTCAGGTACTGCACCTGCACTGAGCTGCTGCCAAGTTCTCAGAGTAAGAGCTCTTCCTCCTTCATTTGCGTATGGCAAAAAATATGCTGTAAACCTGCATGTCTTTAAAGTATTCTAATTTTTAAATTGCAGGCATGATTTTCCTTTTTCATTTTCCTAGAAATTCGTCCTCATTCAGTAGAAAAATAAATCCTTTTTCTATAAAAGCTGCTGTGAAATATGAAATTACCCCTATTATTATGTAATCTTAATTAATTATATTTTTAAATAACTTTTCTCCTGCCTTCTTTATAAAATGCAGAATCCTACTGTTTATCTTGTTATATCTAAATTAGCAGCCTCCCCAAGCAGGTGTTACATTTGGAAGACAACATGTTGTAAGCAATTAGAGAATTGTATGTAAATACGTAATTTGTCTGAGGAAAAGAAAGCTCTTTGGTGTGATTAAGTATCATTTAAGAATTTTGTGTAAAAAAAGAAACAAACCACTTCTAAAGTGGATGCTGCAGGCTTGGAAGGTGAGGATCAGCCCAAGGAGCACAGAGTGTCTCTGGGGTCAGGTGGGGAAATGTCTGAGTGTGCTGCCTCATTTCCCAGTCCTGGCTACCCAGAGACTTTGCTCCTGGAGGAACTGATGAATTAGTGGAATTACTTCTCCACTAACTGCTCCTTAATAAAAGGATGCATTTGTGGCACACATCCCCTTGGGTGTGACTGGCTGGGATGGGAAGCATGAACAGGCAGGGAGTGAACAAGCAAAGGTGGCCAGGAATGCTTTGATTTTTGGCTGAAAGTCTACACATGTTGTAACTGAGGCTTTTTCCAGTAGATTTTGCCTGGAGTTTTGTCCTCAACTTCATAACACCCCAAAGAGGAGAGTCATGGCCTTTCAGAGAGCTGCAAACACACAACACCCACCCATGGATTTGTATCTTGGCTTGCAGAACCATGGAAAACTCTGTGAAGGACCTTGGAAAAGTCCTGCATTCCTCAGAACATCTGAGAGTTCAGGTGGAATCATCCTTATTTTACCACTGGATAAATCATTATGAAAGACAAAAAATGAGCTAGTGTTCTCTCTGCCTAATTTTGGGTGTTCACTGCTTTCCAAATGAAGGAAAAAGCTCACCCTGATGCATCTCTCCTGCCAAATGAACACATTTTGACATGAAGACAATGAAAAAGGAGTGATTTCTATTCCAATTTCTGCACTAAGTATTGTAACTTCACAGGCTCTGTGGAGATTTGCCACTTTAATTAGACCCTTGAGGCCCAGAGCTGTTGAAATCACTTCTCAATAATCCTCCACCAATAAGTAGTAAAAGCAGAATTCTTTTTTTTTCCACCCTAGAGTTTATTGGCATTGGCCATTAAGCACACTGGGGTACTTGTAGAAGTCTTAAAGCACAACAAGAGACTTCTACCAGGGCTGAAGTTTCCCTGTCTCTCCAGTCAGAAATCTGCAATCCCAGAGGTTGCAGAGCCACCAGAAATGACCCCAGCACTACCCTAATGAAGTGTGGCCACAGCATGACCACAACCACAGCAGCAGAATGTGGCTGGCCATTAAAATGCCACCTACCCAGGTACACACAGCCTCCTCGGCCTGGGAGAAAATTCTCCAGATCAATTTTATTTACTTTCAGAGCGTATGAAATACATCACTTTTCCCTCCTGTTTACCTGTCTAACACCCAGATTGCCTCTCTCGTAGGACAAGGAAGAGCTGAAGTCCAAGAAGTGAAGTTTTTCTGGTGGAAAAGCATGACATATAATCTTAGATCCATTTCAAATGTGACCTTTCAGGATTCAATATTAAATACTTGGGGTTTTCCACATGGTCTACCAGACAGAGTGAATTAGTAAGGGTTCTTGTTTACAACTGCAGCTGAAGCACCTTTACTGTCTGCCCCACTCATTTGAATTTACCTGGGGTGTCTCTAATACACTGGACTTCGCAGTGCAAATAAATCCAGATTTGG
The DNA here is from genome assembly GCA_013396695.1 of Sakesphorus luctuosus. Lineage (NCBI taxonomy): Eukaryota > Metazoa > Chordata > Aves > Passeriformes > Thamnophilidae > Sakesphorus > Sakesphorus luctuosus. Next base: position 3,269,618 of record VWZD01002450.1, read on the forward strand.
TTACAGAGAAGTTGTTCTGCAAAGACATTCCTTGACCCACTAATAACAGGAACTGCTCTTCTCTGCTAAGGGCAAAAATAAACCCAGGAGTATTTCTTTGGCCACCTCACAAGGAAGCAAAAGTAATGCAGCAGTAATTTAAGGGCAAATTGGCAAACTTGTGAAAGTCTCAGCCATTCACACCTTCTCCTTCCACCCAGCACATCCAGCTGGTTCCTGCAGCTCAGGTACAGCCTTGCCTGGAAGAGGATGCACTGATGTCACCTCGGGGCTTCACTGCCCGTGCACAGGCACTGTTTGTCCTGTCTGATGAGAAATGGGGGACATGCAAGTCTAAAGAACTGGCAATTCTGCACCTTGGCTGAAAAACCCCTGCTCTTTCCTTTTATTTCAGGCCTTGATTCTGCATTGCCTTCCCAGATTACAGTGTTGCACATGATAAATAGCTCATAGCAAATTAATACTTAAGAATTCATCACCGAGAGGTAATTACTCATCTACTGCAGGCTCACGTTATTGATGCTTGGCTCCTTAGGAGGAGTTTTTTTTTGGAGAGCCTATAAACTAAATTAAGACATTTAAAACATTGTAGTATTACACACAATTAGTTTTCCTGATCTGCATATTTTAGCAACTGTTTATGTTATGTAGCATGAAGAGGTATTTCTTGCAACTTATTTCTGGGAAAAGCTTGGACTCGATTATCTGTTTGTAGTGTCTGATAAGAGAGAAAAGGTACCCCAAGGGGCTATGGGTGGAGTTAAAACGTGCCTCCTTCATGCCCTCTAGAGGTGTACACTGAAGAAAAAGCCTTCAAGGCTGTGGCTTTCCTGTGACCACAGTGCCCAACTCCACCTCTGTCCAGTTCTTTAGAAGACACCAGAGACACTCGGTGGGTCTGTTACACACAGCCAAGCACGGGGCAGGTTCCTCAGTCAGTTCGTCTTAATTAGTCAAAGACTGATTTGTCAAATTGCATTATCTGAGGGGTCCAGAGTTAACCTTGCCAGGACAGGAATGGAAGGAACCCATTCCCACATTTCAATTGACACAGAAAATGGAACCCCTCAGCTGCCTGTGTGTAATCAAGAGTTTAAAATTAGAATGACAGGAGAGCTCCAAAAATATCAGGGGCCAAAGTGGACAAATAGTGTTACAAAAAGACACTCAGAAATATAGAACTATCCAATGTATCCAATACATGGGAGAAATCCATGAAGAACTTGTATGGCACAGGAGATTTGCCTGATTTTTGGAGAAGACACTGGCACTAGAAAAGTGTTTGGATTTCCCTGCACGTCCCGTTGTATGTTGGACCAAAACCACACAGACACTGGTCATAGTCAGTTGAATGAGAGAATTAGGATCCTGAGGGCCTGATGTGGAGTGGGCTTGGGTTAGAGCCAGGTAGAGCTGGAATCACGTTTGGATCGATGCCACAGGGCAAGAGGACTATACAAAAATAATTATACCAACAATATTTTGCACTGTTAAGCAACAAAGGCATGATTTTGAGGGTATAATGTCTATTCACTCGCAATTGATCCAAATGGGATCTCATTCTTCATGAAAAGGGCTTGGAAAAGGGCCTGACAAACTGCCAGCTTTGTGTTGTACCTACATATGTTCCACAGCATTGAGGGGTATAATCTTAAATTAATGCATTTTACAACTGGAGCAAAACTCATCTAGTTCTGTGGTGTAGAACTGAATGGCTGCACTTGGCAGGCATTTTTAGGCATTTAAAGCCTCTCTTTATAGGCAAAATAACAAGACTCATCAATCCCATATTGTGCTCTTAGCAAAAAAAACCCCCAAAAAACAAAAAAACCCAACCAAACAAACAAAAAACCAGAACAAAACTGGGAATACCATTTGTGAAGTATCCTTGTGTTAAATTAAAGCCTTTAATTGGCTTTGTTAAATTTTATCTCAATAGATGTGCAGCCAGTAATTCAGTAGAACTGGATCAGCTCTCAGCCCTCTCCCAGCCCATCAGCTCACCCAGTGCTGGGGTTTAATAGTCCACCTTTCTGCTGTGGCAGTTTCATCGTTGCATGTTACGCTCAGAGGGGAAATGAGAACAATTTTAAAAGACCCCTCTGCGAGCCAGCGCTGCCCAGAGGAGCAGGCAGAGATCCGTGCGCGTGTTCTGCGCCCAAAGGCTGCTCTGAGGGATGGAGGGAGGGATGGAGGGAGGGATGGAGGGAGGGATGGAGGATGGCACGGGAGGTGCAGGACCATTCCTGTACCACGGAGCCATCTACCGGGGAGCAGCGCTCCGAGCTCCTCTGCTGCGGCTTCTCACCCGCTCCCACCTCCCCGATTAACCCTGCCCATCTCTGCCTGCCGCAGGGTACGGCAGGATGTTAAACCTCTGCTGTTGCTCCCTGAGGAACGAGGCTCCCTGTGTTTTCTGGTTTTCACTCAGGGGTACGTCACACTGGCCACGAAAAAGAAGTCAAAGCAGGGGAAGTTTGTGCTGCAAGATTGTTGCTTGTTTCTACAGGGAAATGGAAAAGTTTGGCTTTTAAGGCGCACTAAAACTTCTTTTAGGATGATCTGATTGAACAGTGCTGGGAATAATTCTTCCTGCTCTGTTAGAAGAAATGTTGAGTAATCTCAGCTCCTACTGAGATGGTGGGGTTTTTTCTTATTCTTAATTTTTTTCTACTTTTTTTTTCCTGAATTTCTCCTCTTTTTGAAAGCTGTTTGTCCATGCAGACAAGTGCTTTGTCCAGGCAGCACATGATACTTTCCCCCCAGAAACTATTACATCTCCTGTAGTAATTTTAAATGAGGTCTTAGATTAAAAGAATCCTGCTCAGCCACCATTTTAAACATAGCCAGAGCTGCATTTGCATCTGTCTTAATCAAGATGCTTGCTAAGTGCAACAGCGCTCCTAAAACAAAGCTGATTGCTTTTCATGTCCTGCAAAACGACTTGGATAGACAATAACTGAACAAATAATCCCTAATCTGCTTTGATAATAATTTTACATCTCCATTTGAGCTCACCACTGCCTTGGTGTTTCCATGCAATAAACCTTCATCCTGGGGAGAGGAGTAGTTGAAGAGTTCAAGTGATGCCGCAGGGAATCCTTGTAAACACGCGATTCCTAATGGTGCAGAAGGACTCTGTTCTCCAGATAGCTGAGGAAAGAGCAAAGCTCTAATTTAAACATAGCCACTTCCACATAGCTCATCAAATTTTAATCTTATTAAATATTATGTATAATTTAAATACGTGTAAATAATAAATATATTAACCTTTATATTTAGTATTACATATTATTATTAAGGGTTTTAGGGAACGCACTGGGACAGTCCTCTGTGCTTGAGCTAAACTGTTGTAGACTGTAAGGGCAACTATGCCAGAATAAGGGCAAAGAACTCCAGGCTTTGAATCAATATAAACACAAAAAATGTAGATGTTTCTACAGAGTCAAAGTAAATGTTCACTGGGAAGCTGCTGTTTGAACCCCACACCAACCACAGGAACTTTGGGGGAGAGGACAAATCCAGAAGCCAAACTGGCACTGATAATCCTGCTCTACAACATAAATGGCAGGTACTCAAACCAGAGGAACACACACTACCAGTGGAAAGTTAATTGTGTTAAGTACAGAAGGGATGATTGTTCCTATTTTTGAAGGTGCATCTTCAGAAGTGTATAAATAGTGCATGGGGCTTGCACATAGAGGTCAGCCCACAGCTGCTGATGCCCTGCTGCAGGCAGCCCTTCACTAGCTCTGTTTCATTTGCTGATTTACTCCTGGATTTGGCCCTTTAGAGCTGGCAGAGCAGCAGCATCTGCTTTACCAAAGCTACAGGTGGGAACTTCTGCCTGAGAAGTGGAGGCAGGACAGCCCTGCTGTCAAACTGGGTCAGGAATCTGCATGTCCAGGGGAATGTTGCAGTCAAACAAGTGGAAACCAAGGACAAGGAGGATGAAAGGTTAATTGCTGCAAGGTTTTCTTTGGTGGGAGTGGTGATGTGAGAAGTGGGAGCTGGGCTCTCCCAGCATTTGGAACAGGGAGTTCACTCTGCTGGGTAAAGCTCATTATCGAATTCAAAGAAATAGGAACTGTAGGTCACTGTCTGCCAATGTGTCCCCCCATCTATTTTCCCTCCTAAGCTTGTTCTTCCCACAGATGATGCAGTCAGAGGCAAGCTGTCAAACTATCCTTGTAAAAGAAAAATTGTTTATTTCCACCAAATCATTTCTTCTCTTAAAAAACCACCCTTACCTTCCCTTCACAGAAGACTTCTCTTAGAAATATTTTATAACCATCAGAAAAGGTATTTTATGTCCTTTTCTTCCCTTAAATCCTGAAATCATGATGAGCTTCTAATTAAGCACAGTTTGTAGGGGATTTTGGAAACTATAACGCTGTGCTATAAGGACACACACTTTATCAAGGCTTGAGCATGGTCTAATTAATAGAGATCACATGCAGCCCATTAATTAACTCAACATGGTAATTAAACATGCAGAAATAGTGCTTGGCTAACCTCTGGTGTGCCCAAGGGCAATGCATTCACTGAGGAGGTGGTGGGTCCTATTGCTGCAGGAATGGAGCAGCGTTACCTTCCAGGGTGGGTGTTGGGGGTTAATCTAACACAAAATGCAAGAGCAAAGAATGTGTTTGTAGGTGAATTTATGTGCCTGTGAAAGAAATAAATTAGTCTTAATGGAAAGTTAAAGATTTCCTGAGCAGCAACTCCTGGCTACTCATCTTTTCTTGCTCTAATGTTTGCCCACCATCTCCCCATCCTCCTGCCACACCCTTGCAGCAGGACTTAGGGCAGTTCCCAAGGGATTCCTCCCACAGCTCCACAAACAGCTGACTGAGCAGCATGGAATGAGAATCCACAGGTTGAGGGGCAGGGCTGTTCACACCAGCTCTGAACAGTCCTTCTGCTGAAGTCTAAAAGTCAGGCGTCTGCCCAGAATGCACCTAATTATATGTAATAATCCAGATATTTCTAGAAGTTATGCTAGCCCACCTCTCTCAGGAACATGGGACAGGAGGATCATCTTTGGAGATGCTCAGTTCTTTCCTTTGGGCTCTATGGAGATCCCACATTCCTAAATCAGACCAGTTTTACCTTATACATGGGAAAATTAAGTGGTGTACATTCCCACTTTACTACCTCAATGGGACTGAACAGTGGCCAGCTAGTAATCAACAGTACCTATTATCATCTTGGTGGGAATTCCAAAAAGAATCCATTCCATATTCATATTTAGGTCATCAGTTTGTTTCCAAGTCCCTTGGATCTCCTTTGTCCCCTTGGCAGATTGCTGCTTCACCACTGTTATATTTGAGTGAATCACAACTTCAAGAAAACTATTCCTGTTTTCCAGGCTCCCTTACACTCAGATGAAGGTCACAAAAAGACAGAACAAAACAAAAATAACTGAGCTAATGAAAAAATTACTTTTAAAGCAGCTCCCCCTGCTCTGATTCGATGTACTTATATTAGTAAGTAAATCAAGCTCTAATAAAGCATTGTCCTCTGACATGAAATCACCACGCTATAATTCTGCTTGTAATCATTTGTGGTGCTGAGAGACAGTGAACACCACCATTACAGGCTCTGATCTCACTCAGCCTCATGGCATTTTTATACCAAAAGGGAATACTCCTTCAATCTATGTGACTTCTGCTGTAATCCAGGTCAAAATACATCACTTGGTAACTCCTGCATCCTGGGGGGATTTTGTGGTAGGAGTTGGGACAGATCTTAAGAAAGATAATGAAATTAAATATTTAAACGCTTTCTGTAGCTCTCTGTAAATCATCCCAGTGTGTGGTTACTCTCTGTGTGAAATTCCAGCACCTGAAGTCTGACCTGGATCTCAGCTGGCTCCACTTGTCTGCCACCAGGTCTCATCCTGCCTCCAGCTGCTGAGTTACTGCATTTTGGCTCCAACTCAACTCAGGGCACTTATTTTTCCACTGACCTAGAGGGGCAGATCATCCATTGGAATGAGTCATTATAGTTTAAGCAAAATTAACTGGATCTCATCCTGACTTGGCTCGTTAAATCAAGGAAATGTCTGCTGTGCCTTATACAAGCTGTTCCGTCACATGGGCTTTAATCCAACATCAGAACCTTCATTTTAACCAGATAATACCGTGATTGCCTCGAGTTTTCCACATGAGCAAAGGAGGTTGTGGAGGGTTGGCCTTGGGCTGCCCCCAGACATCCCCAGCCCTTCCTCAGCCTCAGAACTGGGCAGGGAAAACGAGATGGAAAAGCTGGTGGGTCAGGAGAAGCCTGTGAGGTCCCTCACCAGCCACCATCACAGGCACAACAGACTTGACTGGGGGAGAAATAGCTTACTGACAATTAAAATAGATGTGGATGGTGAGAAGGTGACAAAATTCAATGCTCAGTGTTGCTCCTCATCTCTCCCCTCACTCCCCTTCCCGCCTTTTTCCCCTTCGCCATTCCCAGCTCCTTGGCTGTGGGCACAGGGGCACTCTCTGTACCTGAGGGCTCCTCTGCAGCTGCCCCAGGACAGACCCCCCTGCTCCTGCCCAGGCTCCTCCAGGGCTGCCTGCAATGCCTGCTCTGCACCTGGAGCCTTCCTCTCCTTCTCATCCTCCTCCCCAAGGGCTCCTCCTCTTCTTTCACCCTGTTCCCTAGCCCTGTTCCTCACCCTGTTCCCTCATGCCATTCCCTCACCTTGTTCCCTCACCCTGTTCCCTCACAGTTCCCTCACGCTGTTCCCTCACAGTTCCCTCACCCTGTTCCCTCACGCTGTTCCCTCATCCTGTGCCCTCATCCTGTGCCCTCACCCTGTTCCCTCACAGTTCCCTCACCCTGTTCCCTCACTTTCCCCCTCACTCTCAGGTGCCATTTTGCCCCTTTCCCAACCCCTGACACAGAGGCAGCTCCAGGGGCACTGAGGGCTCAGCCCTGCCCAGCTCTGACCTCCCCTCATCACCAAAAAAGGCAATAATTGTAATAAAAAGGAGAGGAAGAGAGAGAAAACCCTAAAAACCCAAGTCAGTTGCCCAGCTCAGCACCCCCTGGCAGTGCCCAGCCCATGCCCGGGCAGTGATGAGCTCCCAGCCTAATTACCTCTGGTTTGTGCCCTGGGAATGTTGTCCTGTGGTGTGGAATGTCCCTGGGCTCAGCTGTCCTGGCCATGTCCCTCCCTGCTCCTGCTGCATCTCCTCCCTGGCAAACCTTGGCAACCCGGAAAGTCCTCGATTTTGGACGGGAACCACCCGGCAACAACCAGAACACGAGTGTGGTACCAGCATTACCATATTGAATCCAAAGCCCAGCCCTGCACCAGCTACTGAGCAGGAAATTCCCTCTATCCCAGCGGAACTCTGGGGGGGTTTCTGTGCCAAACCCTCAGTGGGATCCCAGAGGATCTGGGAACTTCCCCCACATGCCCATCCCAGATTTCCAGCTTCCTTCTTCAAGCTGTCCTGGAGACACTTTGGGAGCCGTTTAATACCATTTTGTGGAGTGATAATTGGTTTTAATCAGAATGTTGTGCAGTGCGAAGTCAAACACATTAAAGGAGTCTAAATATATTATGTCAACATGGCTCTTTTCCTTGAAGCAGAGGCAGGCCCAGCTCAGGAGCTCCATGGAATACTGTGATGCATTAGGAAGAAGTGTTGATTCAGATCTTGTCCCAGAAGAACCATTATCCTAATGATGTTTCTTGGAATGGAGCTCCTGGAAGGGAAAGAGAAGAGGTTTGGGGACGGCAGTCACCTCGGATTTCTGCAGGAATTCAACTTCAAGGCACCTTTCCTGAGTGTAACAATATTATTGGGGGAGAGCAACAGTTTTAAAAGCTGTCCAGGGGTTAATTACATACATTTATTGCTTTTTTAACAGTAGTTCATAGAAATATTTTGTATAGGCAATAATGGACAGATTATTTTTATTTAATTGCAGCAGAAATTACTAATTAATAATAGCAGAGCTCCCATCTCTGCTATTCCCCTGCCAGAGAGGGAAAACAGAGTTCTCTGCTTGTGTACTCCTCTGGCACTTCTTTGGGATCAGTTTGAAGAGGTGTCAGGAGTTGTAGGAGCTGTTGAGCATGAAGAAAACAGGCAGGGCAGGATGGAAGGGTTGGAACCAGCTCCTGTCCCAGCCATTCCCTCTCCAGTGCCTTCTGTGCCTCAGCAGGTAAAGAGGCAGGAAAAGAAAAGGAAACCATTTGCCTCAGCTGGCAGGGGGAATCAGGAACAAACTGTCCTTAAGCGAATTAAAGTAACTAACTAACCTTAATGATCCCTTTGGAAGAGGCAGAATCCTTCAGTATTTTACAGCTCCTTTAATTCTCCTCTGAGGAACAAGCAGCACCTGCTTTTCCTCAGCTTCATCCTGTGCTCTCTTTGGACCACAACTCTCACAGTGCTGTATATTAGCCCCCACCTCCACTGATGTTCACAACCCATCACAATCTGTTCATATTAAAGGTACCATTTTTATTCCAAGCATTTTAAGAGCTCTATATTTTCTCCCTTGACAAAACCACCCTCTCCCAGCAAAATATGTAGTGTATTATTCAACCAAATAGAGCAAATATGGACATTTTCAGACTGTTCCAAACAGTGTAAAAGAGCAAAGGAAACACGAAAAAAAACCAATGGAAAATTGTGTAGTTTGGCTCTAGAAGAGAATTTTACCCTGTCATTATCACTAATCCACCAGAGTCAGCATCCCAAGGAGCAAGAGCTCTTCCTCATCTTCCTGGAGAACCTGATGATCCAAAAAGCCTAATGTAGCAATAAATTCCACAGCATCCTTCACATAATTCTCTTTTGCCCATGCCTATGCCCATGTTGTCATTGCCCCTCACATGGCAGTGCTGGGCAGTGAAGGACAAGAGGATAATTCAGTAAAACTTGCACTGAGAAACTCCCAGTGAGTGCCACATAAAGAAATGAATTCCTTTAGGCCCAAGAGCACATCTCTTTGCATGAAAACTTGCAACAAAACCATTCAAAATATTTTGGTTATGGTACATTTTCATTGAACAATATTATTACAGAAAAAAAAAAACCCCAAACATGTTTTCCTCTGGGTCTTCCAGCTCAGGAAGGAAGAGGCTGGATTTGCCTGTTGTGTGACAACTGTTCAACACCCCAAGTGCAGTTTCAGCTGGAGCCATCAAGGACAACCCACTCCCAAGTTCTCCCCATCCCCTGTGATCTTTTCAACACCCCAAGTGCAGTTTCAGCTGGAGCCACCAAGGACAACCCACCCCCAAGTTCTCCCCATCCCCTGTGATCTTTTCAACACCCCAAGTGCAGTTTCAGCTGGAGCCATCAAGGACAACCCATCACCAGGTTCTCCCCATCTCCTGTGATCTTTTCCAGCCTCCTTCCCTCCCAGCCCATGGTTTTGGACACAGCCCAAAGTGCACCATGTGGGTAGCACCAGCCTTGTGCTATTTTGAACAGTGAGGTAGAACCACCCACCACCCTGGCTAAAATTCAGACTAATTAGGACCCCTCCAGGCTCTGTTTTCTGACGATTAAAGGCTTGAGAGAGCCTGTGGAGATGACACCTGTCAGCATGAGTTAGAGAGACACATTAAGCACACATTTAGTGGGGCTGCCTTGGTTTTTAACTAAAGGAAGCATTCTGTTTAATTCTAACCCTTTCAAGTACCACCAGCACAGTTCTGCAGCATAACTTATTACAAAGCTACAGCCCCTTCTGAAAAGGGAAGACAGAAAGGCCAAAATAAACTGGCAGATTTCGAAATTTAAATTCAGGGGCAGTTCAAGTTACACACTACATTTAGGTAAAAGAAAAAAAAAGACAAAACCCCACCTAATTCTATTTAAAGGGCTCATTTTCCACAAATGGCTGAGCTGTTTAAGTTAAAGTGAATAAATAGCTAATGAGCCATTAAAGTCTATGAGACTGTATGGCCTCCAGGCACTGGTACCTGGATTCAGCCAATTATAGTTCCATAAGATAAGATGAAGACATCAGGTTGTTATTAGAATATATAAAGGTTGAAGACACTGTTAATAACTCACTACAGGATGTGATAAAATTGTTTAAACTGTTTCAAAACTCTCAATGTGCTTTGGTAGACACATTTTTACTGCTGGTTTTCCTCCTTTCTTCTCACAGCCTTAAAACTACACTCTGCAATATTGCATTAATATCAAAAGGTGATTTGTTTCTACAATTCCATGATTTTAGCACATACTCTGAAGGTTATGAAATATTAATGGTGGCAATTCCTCAACTGTGGCATAGACAGAATAGGAAGGAAAGGAAAGAAATTAGGAAATACTGGCTTTTTTAGGAAAAAAAAAAAAAAACAACAAAAAAACCAACAAAGCATCCATCCAAGAGAAAAGTCATAAATAGTGAAAGTTATATTTGTCTTTAAGCAATACCAGTCTTATGGAAATTACTCCCACATAGCTCCTGTGTATCTATTCTTAACATTTTTCCAAGCTGAAGAACTCGGTCTATTCATAATTACAATTTTCTTGTGCTAAATCTGTTTATTAATCTTTATTTTCCCCAACACAAGCATTTAAGAGTTGACTATACAATCCAAATCCATAAGGTGAAACATATGAAAAATCACCCTGAACACAAGGGTGCCAGTCCTGCAAGGATTGCTGGATGTCATCATTTTCATGCCACTGGTTTATATTTTCCAGGGGGAACTTTTGTTTATCCTCTCACTGTTTCACTCCTAAGTCATGTCCTCTTCTTATTTCACTCCTTTTAAAACCCTTCAGTAAGCTCAAGTTTGCCAAAAGCCTTTTGACTTTCAAACTGATCAGAACATTTTGGCACTTTCTCCACTTTCTGTATCTGTCTGTTTTCTCTTGGCTTTCCCTGGAAGACTTTTGGGTCAGTGTCTCTTTTTACGATGTGTGTGCTCAGCACTCAGTGCAGCAGCATCCTGAGCTCTCTCCAGGGTTCCTTGCTGTTTCTTACCTTAACTAACTGATACTAAATCAGGGCACCAGGGGACTGTTAATGGGACAATTCACAGAGCTCAAGGTTAAGCATATGAATAAATACCTACAGAATAAGAGGCTGCCTGATGGAGGCTGAAAAGTTCTGTTTGTTAAAGTCACAAAACCTTTTAACGTGAGAAAATTATCTCAGGGCAATATTCTTTATGACTTGCTCTCCTGTGCCTTCAGTATGAGTTATTTAAAAAATTGTGATTCTCTCCTAAGAACTGCCTTATAAACCCACAGTCCACAGTATATTTTTACAAGCACATTATAAACCTCCCGGACTGATGAAGGTTTCTGACTGGCACATTGACACAGTTTCATTCCCCCTGCTTTCTCACATAAACCTACTGAAGGTTAAAAGCACACAGCACAGCTTTATTTCCCAGCAGCACAACTTGCATCAAGACTCCTGTGATGCCCTGAACTGGGAGCATCTTCCCTGATCCCCTCCTGTGCCCCAGCAGAGCCTCAGGCCAGTGCTCCTGAGTTATCACCTGTCACTAATTCACTTTCCCACTGTCACAGTTCTGTTCTGCTTTGGCTCTGACTCACCAAAGGGGAATTATCTTCCCTGTGGCCTCCAGGATCAGATCCTCAGCTTGAGTAAGCCATCATCATTCCAGTGACATCAGCAGCAATGAGGCACATGATGCCAGTTGTGGGGCCACCTGCGGATCCTCAGGACAAATCAGCACCAAATCATATAACTCTGCCTCAGTGTTACAGCATGAAATCTCCCTCTTCATTTCCCATACATGCACCCCTGATCACCCCTGCAAAGGATGCCTAACTCCACATTGACTCAAGCTGTAAAGTCTGGAATCTCACTGTACAGTAGAAGTTCCAGCTCCCCGTGGGAATGTTTCACTGTTCAGAGCTGCCTCTTGCCAATGAATGTGTGGCTGTTGGTGCCACAGGTGGGAATTCAGTGAAGCACTTCAGTTTGCAGCAATTCATGGCTGTGCAAACGAAAGGCTTCATGGAAATACTGTACAATATTCACCCAAAAGAGGTTTCTTTGGTGGAGTCTCCTGGTTTTACACCCAACCCTCTCATTATTATAGCTCAGTTGGTTAAACTTGGTTGTAATAATGCCAAGGTCATGGGTTCAATCCCCTCTGTGGGCCATTGACTTAAGAGTTGGACTCGATGGTCCTTGTGGGTCCCTTCCAACTCAGAATAGTCTGGGATTCCGTGATTCTGTGATTAATACCTTGGGACAGTCCCTGACTTCCCAGTGCTTTCTTTATGGCACTCCATCTTTCCCTTAATGGCAAATCAGCAGCTCTGGATTTGTTACAGACCCCCCCAAAAAGAAGGAGAGGGAAAAAAAGACATAGTTAAAGTTCCACAGCAAAGCGAATAAGGAACAGTGTGAAAAATACTTTCCAAAGAACAGCAATCCTATCTCAGACAATAAAGAGAGGCTGCAAGTTGGGGCATTTGACTCCCTCCAAAGGACTCCTGTGTGAGCCCTGCCTTTTTGCGTGTTAAAGATTGCTCAGAGCTGCAAATTAAATATTTTGGGAATTACAGATAATGGAAACCCAACACCCTAATGGCACTTGGAGCCATGACTATGCAATGCAATCTCCTTTTATTAAGGGAGATTATTTTCTTCTTTCCTCAGTGTATTCCCACGTTATTTCTTTGTCTTTTATTTACTGCTATTACTGTGCATGGTAAGCACACTCAGCTACAGGCCAAGAACATCTTTTAGAGCCTGCTCTGAACAGCTGTGGGCTTGTTGGCCTAAGACATATTCCTTTATAAGTCTCAAAATATATTAAATACATAGAGGTGACAGGAAAAAAAGTGCAGCTTGGCTTTGGGAGAGAATACTGGTGGGAAGTGTAAATTTATTAAAGATTATTGCAGATGTTTTTTGTGTCACAAAGGATAGATTTCCCATAGGCTGTACTCAAGGGTAAATTAGTTTGTATTATTTTTAAAATTCATCATTCTTTGCTTACTACAAGTGGAGTAACTTACTACAAATGGAGTTATACATGGAGTAACATAAGTGGCATTTAATGACAATACAGTAAAATGCATGTTTAATTTTCCCCAATAAAATAAAGACAGTCTTTTTCTGGTTTGCAGCTATGATAAGATATCTAGAAATTAAAAGGCTGCAAAGTATAACAGTGAACAGATATAGTGCAAACTACAATTTACCACAATCAAAAGAATGTAATGCAAGAAGTATTTACACTGATTCTGTCACACTGAACCTCTCAGAACACCATGGGGAGAAAGGTGTTCAATTATTTGCAGCACAACCAGCAATCCCTGCCTCAAATCCCTTCCCTCTGCTCAGCAAGCAGCTGAAACCCAAAGGAGCAGAAAAGAAAATGACAACAGATATATTCTCTTCAGATCTGAAGAGATACTGAAAAGACTTTTTAAACCAATATATTAATGCTATTTATATTTTTTTTCCTTTTAAGAGCTCTGAGAAAGCTCTCAAAAGATAATTTATATTCCTGTGAACTCCATTTTTTAACACACATCAAGAGTCTCCTCTGTGTTTTGATGTTTCCCAGCCTGAGCAAGAGGTAAGGCCAGCTCTGAGCAGTGTGATGGATTGGTTGGGCTGTGTAGCTGGACAGAAAGGGCACTGAGGGGTTTGCTGTGCCACTGGCACAGGGCACAGGTGTCAATCTCATGTCCCAGTGCCCCTCTAGCCGTGGGTGAGGGTGGATGGTGTTGTGTGACAGCCCCGGGGCCTCTGTCCCTCCCACCTCCTGTCCAGGGGGACACAGATCATCTGCACAGCAACTCTGATCCCAGCACTGCAGACTGAAGATCCTCTAATCTCCATTTCCCCATCCTTAATTAATGACACTCCTCACTTGGCAAAATAAATTGGATCTACAAACCAAAATGTGAGTGCTGGGAATTTCTTACCATGTCCAACTACAAATGTCCCTTTTCCAGCCAGTGAAGAAAAGGGGGTCACAAACACAGACCTGAGGAAATCCTTTTGTCCTCAGATTTGCTAAATTTGCTCAGATATGATGAAAGAATCTCCAATTCAGACATTTCTTCCTAACCTGTTTGAGGCAGAACCATCTCCTAGTGGCAGAAAAACACCATCATTTAACTCAGTGGCAGAAAACCACCATCACTTAACTCAGCCCCCATCAAATGCCCATCAAAACCCTAACCCTAACCCATGCCCACTCAGAGCTGGGCATGTTGCTCAGCCTTTAAACACACTGAGCAGCCCCTCTTTGGCAATTATATATTCCAGCCATCCTGCAGGAAGGTAAATTTGGAGACATAAAGGGATTAAGACCAGCAAAACTCTGATTTGTCTGTGGCTCAGCTGCTCTGCTTCTTGGGGACACCAAGAAAACCCCTCTCTCCTTATGCCACTTGAAGTTGTAACCTCTGACTCGCTCTGTCTAATGGGAGACCTGAATCTTACTTTCCACATCTAACTACAAACCTGATCTGGCTCCTAAAATAACATCACAAAAAGGTTTGGAAGGTCCTTTGAACTTAAAATAAAATAGATAAGCCAAGGAGGAAAATGAATACACTTAAATTAAATATGGCAACAACAAATAAAGCAGGCAATTTGTTACACAGTATGGATTCTGAAGGAAAACACTGCATCCATTATTTCTTATCATTGCTCCAGGAAAGAAATTCACAGTGGAGGCAAAAAATGAAGTTAGCAATGATTTTTCACTCATGAACCTTTCTCCAGGGATGAGTTATAAAGGAAAAAATATGTTGCCTGGAAGAAGAGAGAAAGCAAGGATTATCTATGTTTATATATTTAGCAAGACACTTGCACTGCTCTAGGAAAACCATTAAACTGCACTTTTACACTTTTTTCTAAATTTTTCCTAATACATGAAAGAAATATTCAGTCAAGAGGCAGCAAAATGTGATGTAAGCTGATTATGTGTTGGTTCTATCTTATCTGGGGAAAGCTGAACATGAAGACTCTCTAAATATCTGCTGGCTCACAGGGGAGCAATAGCACTAACACAGATTATTTGTATCAAAATGCATGTGGGACAGGCTGAGAGCTCAAAGAGTGAGCAGATGGGAAGGCAGACAGCAGTTAAGAGGTGTGCCATAATCAGAGGAGGAGAAGTTTCCAAACACTGAGGGGCAGGGGAGGAAGTGCAATTGGGAGGGGTTGGAAGTGTTGATTTTAAAAGCAGTTCAGAACTATCAAAGAGTGGGAAGGCAGGAGTGATGCCACGAGATCAAAGGTAATATTACGTGAGGCACAGCAGCAAACAGCACACAAACCAGTGGGGACTGAGGTGTAAATAATAAGCAAACAGGGGGAAGGCTGGTGGAAAGAGGGAAAATGTGGATGAGCAGAGTGCAGGGAGCAGAGCAGCCCAAACCCAAGGGCAGCCAGGGCAGAATGTCACTGCCATTGAACAAGTTTGCACCTGCTGTTCTGGGGAGGGTGGAGGGAGCAGGGTGGTTGGTTTATAACCTCAGTTGCCCAATCAAACCTTAGAATCTTTGGGTATGTTTGTCTACTACAATCCAGGATAATAGTAACCCTTTGGCAGAGGCACTGAAATGAAGCACAAATGTCTTCTGTCTCTGGAGGGGCTTTAAGCAGGTGTGAAACAGGATCCTCAGCACCCACCAGTCCAGAAGCCTCCCAGTTTGCCATTGCTGGGGGGATCAGTGTGAGTGTGTGTCCAGCTCCTTACAATCTGTAATCCCAATTTATCCAGGGACATCACTAATTAAGTCAAAGAAATGGGAGCACCCATAGGATTAAGACTCAGCACACACTTGTGGCACTGGAGCTGGTAAAATGAAGGCTCTGAAATCCCTTGGCAGTGTGTTGAGTCTCACCTGAGCCTCTTCCAGGGGTATGTCTGGGAAATACCCCATGTTGAATTATTGATCATATAAATAAACAGAGATGGAGAGGACTGACAAAGTGAAAACAAAGAACAGAGGAAATGGTAAAGCACAGAAAAGCTGAGGTATGGAAGCACAAACATTCTGCATTTTCAAGGATTTTCCTGTTTTTGTATTACAGAATATCAGCATTGTGCCTTCTGGCTCATGTTGGTACTTTGGTTAAATCCCTTAAGTAGATTAGAAAGAATTACAGGCACTACTGGACAAAACCCCCCATACAAACAGGTAGTGTCTGTGTGGAGTATTTACAGCCACCAACCAAGTGCTGCCAGGGGACACAAGGAAGGGCAGAAGTCACTTGCTTGGACTCAGGATGGGGAAGGTAGGAAGAAAAATGGAGGTTTGGAACTTTAAAGCTTGTTCTCTTCTGATGATTTCCATGCTCAGCTGCTCCCCATCCCTTTGGATAAAGTTCAAGATAAATTCCTTCTCTCTTATAAAACAGTGACCCCCAGTCACTTCCAGAAGGATTGCAGGAACAATCTTCATGCTGCTTTATTTCATACCTTCATATGTTGCAATGTGGTTTTTACATTTATTGAGTTATATTCTATATCCAGGTTAAGCTGGAAAAGTCCCACTGAATGAAAACGGGAGTGTTAATTCCTCTAAAGGTTCCTTTCCTTTTTACTCTGTAGCTGGTATTTTTACAAACTAAACATATTACATTCTTCTGCACTTCTCTAGTCATAAGAAAGGCTTCAAAATATAACCCAGACCGCTTCTATAATAAGCTGCAATAAACACATAAAACCTGAACATGTATTCATGTCCTCTCCAGAATCTTGGATATATGGATGGGTTTACCATAAAGCAATAAATGTTTTTTTGCCAGCATTCAAAAGAATGTTTGGTTGGTGCCTCCAGACATTTTTCATTTCCCCCTTCAAGCAGTGTTCAGTATTTATCAGACCTCCTCATGCCTCTCTAATTGGATTTTTGCCCATTTGAAATGCACAGCAACATTCTCCTCAGAACAATACACCCAGACAGAACACACCTTGTTTAAAAATACATAAGTACATTTCTTGTTTGAGCACAGGAAAAAACCACAACATTTCAAATTCCTGAAGAAAAACTTCAAGGACATCAGAAGATGCAGGGCAGGCTGAGAGTGACCCAGGAGAAGGGAGACCTGTGGTAATTTCACTTTAATCCAGTTTTCTCCTGCAATCACCTATTGCTTATTCCTCCTCTATAACTTTGTTTGTATTTTGAAATGTTCCTGAGACCTCTTGGCCAAACCCTGAAGTTTCTGTGCTCTCCAAGAAGCAGCAAAACACCTGAAGTCCAAGGCACCAAACACAACTGGAAACACACGAACCTTGTTATTCAGGGGGGTCCATCCAGCCCACAAAACTGATAAAACAGAGCCAATATTTCCCCAGAAGATGACACTGAATTACTATCACACAGAAAAATGTGCTGCCTGAAGTACTGCATGGAACAATGACTAAAGCAAGAGGAGCAGAGCAGTATTTTATAGAATCATAGAATTGATTGGGTTGGAAAAGACCTCCGAGATCATCATGTCCAACCCTTATAGTGCACAGCAGAAATCTGCACATCTGAGAGAATTTCAAGGGCTGCCCCAGGGAGTGCAAACTCCAAAGTGATCTACAGACATCTCAGGGGTCCAACCAAGGCAGCCTCTGGGAGATGTGGGGTAGGACCATGGAGAGCTACCAGGGAAAGGTGAGTATGGGTGTGGAGAACAAATGGGAATGTCTGGATGGGGAGTCTCCACAAGGAGCCCACAGCAGGGCTCAGAACTGCCTGCCCATGGCACCCCACTCACAGCTCACCAGGGCTCAAAGGGGCTCGAAATGCATGTTCAAAACCTGCACATGGTCACCCGTCCAAGGCAACCCCAGGAGACGCGAGGGGACTTGACAGCTGATACCTCCACATAGCTCTAAAATAATAACTAAAAATTAAATTAACTTTAAATTTGTTGTCGTTATTCTTTTTAGTTATTAATCTACCCTTCTCTCCTGCCCTGAGTATTTGCCCCCCTGTTGATACTCTGGTGCAGCAGCATTACCTACAGACAGGATGAAAGAAGAGCTGCATCAGGACTTTAATCCTACTATGGATGATGACTCTTTTCTGATTTCCCTGGATTAGTTATTCTGTAGGTTTTCCCCTCAAAATGTCTCAATGTCTCCCATTCCTGGAGCACATGTGACCATCAGGACTCTCACTCACAGGATTTGCAGCAGAATTTGCTGGCCATATACACACATACCTTGATCAGTGACCTGGTTTGGCTCAAAGAGTTAAAATAAGGTCTTCAGAGCCCTGGAATATGTGTGTGGATATTCCTGACAGCCACTGAGCTGGAGGGTCTTTGGGGGAAGTCAGTGCCTGAAGTGGTGGGGAGGAATGTGGGTGGAGAGCACCCTGAGGAAAGAGATTGGGCAGGGAATCTCTTAGGGAATGTGGCATCAGCTCCCATGGAACCTCACTAAGGTCTGAGGTAACATTTTTAGCCCCAGGACAAAAATGTCATTCTAACATGACATTCCAGAGTTTCCATTTCAGTTTTTCTGTTCATCTCTATGATCCTGAGAGGATGTGAGAAGCAACACACAAACTGGAATAACAGAAATTAATCACTCTGTTAAAATAAGTGCCTGAAATGTGGGCCCTGTGAAATGAATAGCCAAGCACTTTCCCCAAGGGCAGGACTTCACTTACTGGATGTGCTCTGGCCCAGAGCCAGAGGCAGTGGATCAGTGTCAGGGCAGCTCCAAGTGACTGCTCTGGCAGTGATGGAGCACAGGCACTTCCTAGTTTTTCATTTCCTTACTCCCATTAACACATGCAAATGATGTGCCTTTCCGTGTCTCTTTTGCTTTAGCAACCTGCAGTTAATTCCCTGTTAACACAGATTATTTTTCAGACATCCTCAGCAGACATTTATACAACCTTTTTTTTTTAACTTTGAGGGAGCAGAAAGAGAGAGAAACAAGCAGTGATGGAGGCAGATGAAGAGTGGCAGAGTAATAAAGCCCAGGAATGAATACTGAAGGGCTTTATCCTCATATGAGGAACCTGCTCTGTAGTAATGGACTAAAATGCTCCATACAGAAACATTCCAAGAGCAGAAGTGTCTGTAAACTCCCAGATACACTTGTCAGGTAATTCCCTACTTGCACTGGTAGATGTTTCCCTACAACTGTTCCAGAACAATGGCCTTTGCATATGCCATGACTGTGCTTTGAACATATTTGCCAGACATCTGCCATTCAGTGGAGGTTGTTAAATGCTCCATCCCTAAGCCATTATGCTCCTCTATATTGAGGTTTCACTGCAACAGGCAGCTGTTTGACAGAGAATAAACTCCTGGGGACAGCAGCAAATCAAATTAAATCTGTCTCCACAGAGCTATCAGAGGGGGTGCATGGCTTGATGGGCTGCATCAGGAGCAATAAACACACCCAGGAAGAGCAAACCTGAGATCAGTCAAGAGAGGGCAAATGAACAGGCAGACAGACACATCAGCAGAGCCTCCATGAAGTCCTGAGGAGCTTCCAACAGGACCAGGATTTCAGCTGGCTGGTTGGGGGAGGAAGGGTTTAATCCTGGAAAAGGCACAGATGATCTAGTTAGTGTTCTGTTCTCCCTCACTTTATAAACTTGGTTATGTGGAATTATACTCACTGATACGCCAATAAATAAGTTCACTGAGGAAAAAAAAAAGTGGAACATGATAATAGTCCAGACTTCATTCTCTGTCTTTTCTAACATTTATTTTCCTTATCTAAGCCTGTAACCTGGAGCTTAGTAGGGGCTAAAGAAAGAAGAGGGCTTGATCACCTCAAGGAACAGACACAAACACACATTCATCTCAAACATTGGCTTAGTCTCATTGAGAACTTTTTTACAAAGAAGACAATATGAATGTTTTCTTTGCTTCTACTTTTCTGTTTGCATCAAAGCCTATCAAATACAGACTGATAGAGACACTCTGCACTAGGGAGGGAGGAGAAACAGCAAGAGAGGTGCCAACATAGTGAATAAATTCCTCTTAATTAATAAATTCCATCACATTAACAATGGTGTAGAAGTGAGCACTTCAGGAAAGAGCCAAGTGCTCATATGATATCTTACTTCAATATATTTCATATCAAAATCTTGTTCTTTCAATACTCCCTTTCTCAGCCATTTGTGTCAGCCTGAACAGACTCAAATCCTCAGAATTATTTCCTTGTGGAAAAGAAATGATAAATCTTTGTAGCAGCAAGAACAGCCTTGTTCTGTTTTAAAAGCTTTCACTCCTACACCATCCATCCTGTTAAGGCTCTGTCTCCCCTGACCTGCACAGGCTCCCGAGCCATCTGTGTAACTGAGTCTACAACACCCCTTCTGGTTTGGTTTTATGTTTTTTCTGAATGATCTTACCTAAATCAGGTGCATATTGACCAGCAGAGAAACACCTCTGCTGCTCTGACTCACAGAATCATTTCTTATCATCAAACATAACCCGTGTTCTCCCACCACGGATCTGTCAAGCTTGGGAAAAGGGGGGATAGAAGCAGTGGGCAGCTGTCCTTCATTAGGTTAGTCTGGTATTAATTGAAAATACTGTTACATTCATTGCTGAACTAATCTGTTCAGCTTGAGAGTTCCTGTGCAATTCTGACACCACCAGAACTTTGCTGGCAAAAATTCTCTGCAGGGAGAAAAGCCCTCGGTATTTCTTTCAGAACAAAGTTAGCAAGAACAGGTAATTGTGCTCAGTTATGTATTATCACTAGTTCACAAAGATGCTTTAGCACCTTCTCCCTCAGTGCTCTGGTGATGAAACTGGGAGATAACCTGTGAAAAATTTAGCTCAGTTGGTTAAAACTTGGTTGTGATAATGCCAAGGTCATGGGTTCAATCCCCTCTGTGGGCCACTGACTTAAGAGTTGGACTCGATGGTCCTTGTGGGTCCCTTACAACTCAGAATAGTCTGGGATTTTGAAAAGGGCACAAATCTGACCTGATTTTAAGCCTCTGAAATCCTTTGCTTGCAGAGGGGAAATGGAATCAGACAGGCAGGGTCTGAAGCATTTCACTGTACCCCTCGTGCTCCATTGCTTGGGGCTGCAGGGTCTGAGGAAGGATTTCCTCTCAGCTGTGGCCCTGCCAGCCAGGGGAGGAGGAGGAGGGACCTGAACCCAAGGAAAGCAGGAAGGACAGAGGTGTTGTAAGATTGTCAGTGGGAACTGAAAAACACAGTTCTGATGTTCACCCACAGAGCTGAATTTCACTGGGGTGTCAAGATTGGGATGAGTGGCTGGAGAGCAGCCCTGCAGAAAGGGATCTCAGTGAGCCAGCACAGTGTCCTGACAGCTTCAGGAGGGCAAATCCCACCCTGGGGTCCATCAAACACAGTAGAAATACTGTTCAAAAAGGTGATTATTTGTTACTCAGAGAAGCTGAGGCTGCCCCACCCCTGGAAGTGTCCAAGGCCAGGTTGGATGGCACTTGGAGCAACCTGGGCTGGTGGAAGGTGTCCCTGCCATGGAATATTGGAATTACTAAGGTCCCTCAAACCATTCAATAATTCTATGATCCCATAATTTGTCTGAGCCCCTGAAGAAGCCCTGTCCTCAGTCCAGGCTTTCACAGGCACAGTTGGGTTTTATTGCCAGTTTGTGAGTGTCGAGCAAGAGGCAGCTGAGCCCAATCCATGAAGGATCCAAGCAGTGTGGGCTGCACTGACACACAGAACCCCCACTTTGCACAGTTAAATAATGTGCTCCAAAAGACCTGGCTGGGACCTGCTGCAGCCCCAGGCTCTGGGGATGATGGGCAGGAGGCTCCCACCATGCTCAGCCCAGAGGATCATCCCCCTCCTGACCAACCCCACCCCTCCCGAGCTCCAGAGGGGCTGCAAACAGAGCAGGGAGCTGCAGGCTTCGAGTAGGAGCTCAAAGATCTGGGGGGGAAATGCATTTCAAACACAGAACCATCTGAAGTTTGGGGAGAACTCAGAAGATGATTATTCAAAAATCCAATTAAAACTTTATCCTTTGCCTAAAGCCATTCTCTTAACTCTAACACAACTCGTTAAGAGAGCTTTCCTTGCAGTGGGAATATGAAATTTCAAGCCCATCTCATCAGGAGAATATTCTTTGTACAAAAACCCACAACAACATTTATTTAAAAAATTTAAGCAAACACACCTTAAATATTTAAATTGCATTTTAAATACCGTTTTGGAGCATGAAGTCTGTCTAAGTGTATTCTTGGACACAGACTGTAATAACAATGATTTTTTCACTATTTAAAGTTCTTGAATCATTTCATCCTTTTTTTTTTTTTTGGAATTAAGCAGAAACAAACTGGGCCATTTTAATTCTATGTCTTTCCTTTCTCCAGCATTCTCCCCTGCAGTCCCAAATTCTCACTCTGGTTAAGATTCAGTAAATGATTCCAGCCTAATCCTCAGTAATTGGGTTAATGAGTTCTCTGGTTTAAAAGTCACATTTGGGTGAGAACTTTGCATATCTGTTTAGGCACATGAGTTACCTTCATTTTGCTTTACACTTCCCTTTCTTTCCAAAAAAAAAAAAGCCTATTAGTTTAAGCAATTCAGTAAAAATGACTTGTTTTTGATTGCCATTTCTTAAAAATAGAAGCAGAATATCTTTTCTTTCCTCACAATCTGCCCCAATCCCTGCCTGGTTTATCTCTTTCAGCTGCTCGTTGCAGGTGCTGCTTTTCAGAGATCGTGATTTTTAATTCCGCCCACAATTAAGAGATGATCAAGAGGGAGAGATGGATATTGATTACCATTACACATGATATAAAGAAGCCACACAACCTTTGTTTTTCGACAGTGAGCTGTTGCAGTGAGCCAGTGCATCCTGCAGGGAGTTATGGCATCTCTAGAAACAGCCATGCACAAAAGGAATGCAGCTCCTTTGGAAAAAAAAAAACCATAAAAATCTGTATTTGCACATGTTCATTATAGGATAATGGAGTTTGAATTTGTCACTGTGACAGAACAATCAACACAGCCCAAATCTCACTCATTAAGAACTCAAATCCCCACTGACTTCAGCAATTGGAGAAAATCAGGAGGTTCCAGCATTTAGCAAACCAGCATTCTCCAGGTATTACCAGTCCTGGTACAGATTTATTTTAAGAGGAACTAGGATGCATTCAGTTGCTGTATAATGTGGCAATAAGTGATTTTTTTTTTCTGAACAGTTCTGGGTGTTCTCAATATAAGACAAAATCTAAGCCTGACCAAACCCCAACCCACTTATGCTGTTCTGAATCCCCTAACTATAAGCACCAGGCTTGGAAGTGAACGTTGATACAACATGCCAGGGGTAACACCCTTGCTGAGGAATGTTTGGGTTCAAATTGCTTGAAAAATTCAAATGTTTTTGGAAGCAAAACCAATAAATGTGAAGGGTTATTTCTTATTTTATAAAGGAAACAATTCTTTAACTGGTCCTGGCATGTTGACCATAACCCTAATCTCAAAATTTCTAGGAGTTTCCTTATAAAGAGGCTGAAGACTCAGATTACACTCACCTTACTCTGCCTGGCTTTTGTCACTAAGGAAGAATTCCCACTGGAGACACACTTTGCAGGTTATGACAGTCAGTAACTAAACTAAACTGCAGTGATAGCCATGGACAGTTTGTCCCCTTCAAGAAGCATTTACTCCTTTCTTTTAACAGGACTTTGTGATGGCTCAGCATCTGTAAATAAACTGCATATTCCCCCAGTCAAGCAACATTTCCTCATTGCTCATCCAGGGCACAGGGAGAGCACAGATCCTCCTCCTCTCCAGACAGGAGAGGCCCCGCTCCTGTGACAGGAGAAATGCTGTAAATTGATCATAAACAAGCATAAGTGACAAAGTAACATAATTTCTATTGATTTGCTTTCAAGAGCAGGATGCAGCTGTGAAACTGAGATGCTTTTATGTGCTGCTCCTTCCATCCCAGCAGCTCCCACTGCTGGAGGAGGGAGCCTGGAACCAGCCTGCCTTTTTCCCCCCTCATGGTAACAGGTGGTGTTCTGTGACATCCCCCACCTGCCCCTCAGAAATGGCACACACTGAGAGGGAGGAGGAAGAACTGGACTTCTCTCTTCTTTCTGGGCCATGAGGAATCCCTTTGGCAGAGTATGATCCTCTCAGTGGCAGTTATTGTCACATCACATAGCACAGATACTGAGGATTTTTCTCATCAGCAGCATCTTTCATGCCAAGGTCACACCCCAGCAGCAAGCTGGAAAATCCAAGCACTGTTATACACTTACGAGAGAAAAATAATAGCAAAATAACAGCTGATGGCTTTTAGGAGCAGCCTGTCCCACCTTCATCTTCAAATGATCCCTTTGCACTTAAATCCATACTGGGACTGACACGGAACTCACTGCAGGAACTTTGGGCCCCACATTGCTAATTCATCAATGTAACAGATGAAATGAGCTCAGAAAGCAAAACACAACCAATAACCCAAACCACAACAAGTGCTGAAAAGGAGACAGCTCTGCAGGTGCTGGAGTTCTGATGGAGCCCAGATGTCACCTAACAAATGCACCCATCCAGAAGAGCTCCAGGAAGATGCTTTGTCTGCAATTTCCTTCTCAGCCTCCCATCACAAACCCTTGGAACAGCTCCTGGGAACATCAGCAGATTCAACTGACTGCAATGCAGGAGTGATTGGGTCAGTCAAGGTCTAGAGGAACGTGGCACATGCATGAAGTGACAGCAGGGACAGACTTGCCCATGACATGCCAACCAAACCCCACGGGGCAGCAGCTGAACCTTCTGCTGTGGTGAAACTCTTACCAAGGAGGGCCATTAACATGACATGATTCATTGAGGAAGTTTATTTTATTGTTTATAGGTCACACCTACCTCTTCATTAAAAAAGGTTTTTATCAACTTAAAACATCATCAGAGCCAAAGTAAAATACACGTATTTAGAAATTTCTCAACTGACCCGCAAGTATCAGTCTCCCTTTTTCTCTTCTCCTGAATGAAGAATTCCTTATTGCCCATTATATTTTAGCAACCAGAAAATGGAAGTTCCACAACATACCTGCTGCACTGAGAGATCCTGGGTCGAACACTCAGGGCTTTTCCATGCTCCAGGAAACCAAGGATTCAGTGAGATTTTAGTGGGTTTGAAAAAGGAAACAACCAAGGGGTCTTACATGAGACTTTTTTAAAGGTAAGGATATGATACAAATACAATTGTAGATTAAGGTTTTGATAATATATCTCACCATAAATTTACCTTTATTCAGTCCTTCCCAGGAACTTCAGTACTGAACAATCTATAGCAGCATTATGACAAAGTGCAGCTCCTTTCAGAGAGTTTATACAGGTTTATTACCAACAGAATAATGGTGGGATCAAGTATATTTCATTCAAATTTCCACTGAGTTGTAACTGATGAAGAGAATTTTACTCACCCTTTGCTACACACCTCTAACCCATCTGCACATTACAGATGTCTGGAACTTGCAGAGTCAGTCAGGTTTTGAATATATGGCCATGAAAACAAGATAACAGATAATCCAGACAACTCTGTAGTGTGCTGAGTAGATTTGTTTTACAAATTACATTCTCATTTAAATGCAGGCACTGCAGATTATTACAGCTCGTTATAGGTGAGGAACACTCATTCTTAGTGTTCATGGTATTTAATCAAAGTTTGCTGTTTTGCTGGAACTGGGACACCAAGGCCAGCACCTGCTCCGAGGCTTTGATGTGCTTGGTGCCCAGGTAGGCTGCACTGTTGGTGGCCGTGTCCTCCAGGAAGTACCTGTAGTTGACCATCATGCCACAGGCAGTGCTGATGCCCCTGGGGCTGGTGTCGCCCATCCAGTTGAGGCGCCACAGCACGGAGCCGTTCTGCAGGTGGAAGTTGGCCACGGGGTTCAGGGCATAGCCCCGGTGCTTCTCCCCATACAGGTACCAGGCACAGAGTCTCATTAGTGGGGGATGCAGCACCTCCACCAGTTTCTCTGATCTCACCCACTCGTTGTTGTTCAGGAGTTTCCTCAGTGTGTCAGTGGAAGGGTCTCCGGTGAGCGCAGAGATCTCCTGCCATTCCGATTCTGTGAAGAGTTCATTTCGTCCCTGTTCTTTTGTCTGGGGGGACAGGAGACCAACAAGCCACTTGGTGAATCCTGGGATGGGTGAAAGGGTGGAAAAAACTTTTATCTGAGGAAGCTCTCTCTGCAGAGAAAAGGAGAGAAAAAAAAATCATGAGTTTTGTCATGATTGACACAGAGAAGTTTGAGAGAAGAGCTGAGAGTCTTTGCTGGATGGCAGGGGAAGAGCAGAGATTCTGAAATGGAACTGATACACTGAGACACGAAACAAGGTGAAAAATCATCCTGCCAGTAGCAGGTTAGTGAATACAAAGCACCTGGAGCAGGAAGAAAACTTTAACACTGACTGAATTACAGTCCTCACACACACTCTATATAAAAGTACTTATGCAGCATTTACCAACCCTGAGCTCTGGTATCATTTTATAGGCAGAAATAAACACAAGCCATAAAGAAGTTATTCTGAGGAATTCTTTTTTTTTTTAATAGATGTACAAGTTTTCAAAACCTTTTAAATGCCATTTATTTTTTATATGTAACCATCTTTTTTTAAACAAGGGCAGTTTACTATTTCAGTCTACTCTAAAATCAGGAGAGGTGCTATTTTGAGATTTTTATGGAAAGAAGCATTCCCTGAAGTTTGGGATGAAGTTCTTTATACAGGACAGCTACTTTTCATGAGAGTTCCTAAAACAGCAAGATAAGAGATACATACTTGGAGCAAAAAACCCACATTCACACAGTTCTTGTTTTAACAAAGTCAAACTTCTTCTCTATCCTTCCTAATTTAGGATTAAAATCTGTAACTAAGTAATCACCTAAACAAAACTTAAGAAAAGCTGAGTGTTAGTTTTGGGGCACACCAATGTGGAAAATACACTCACTGTCACTTGGAATGAACAAAAATCACATCAGCACTTGGAATTAACAGCAATTACATCAGTCAATGCTGCTGAAGGAGTGGGGGCAAAGAACAGAGGGAAGATGGAGCTGAACTGAAACCACCAGTGTTTGTTTAATTACTGCTCATCCAGGAGGAAGTGCTGAGAACCAAGACATTCATCAACACTGCAGAAGCATCTTAATGCCAACAGAAAATTGCCTTTAAATGACTAGAAATTGCTCTTTTTGTGCTTTGAGGATTACCAGGGTGAGCATTAAAAAGCCATCACGGCTGGGATGGTGCCTCCTCCAGCACATGGCCATGGCACTGTGGCACCCTCAGGTACCTGTGCCCACGCAGCTGCCACCTGCACTCTGCTCCAGCAGGATGCAGAGCCAGGGAATGCTCGCCTGGCTCACCTCAGCCTGGGCACAGGCACCATTTCTCACAACTTCCAGAGCTGGTTATTCACCAGCTTTGCCCTTCCCACATGGAGCTTCTCTTAAACATCTCCCTACTACTGTAGGGAATTCAGTATTTATAAAATAAAATAGTTTATTAGGGTTGTGCTCTTACTGCAGACCATGGCTACAAGAGTCACAGATACATAAAGTATGTTTTAATTAAAAGAATGTTTCTTGGAGTAGACAGTTAATATTCTTTAGAAAAGTTTTCCCTTTGCTTTTGAAAAAGAGCAATGACACAGTAAATTAAAAAAAATATCTGGAGGCAAAAAAAAGGGAAAAATAATAACAGAATAAAGCAGCTCCACAGACTTCAAACATCTTTTCCTTCCCAGGCCCATGCTAAATCCTTCCCCATGGATATGAACACTATCTATCAATTCAAAATAACTATATAAAATTTGGACACAGAATCAAATGCACTCACTACATCTTCCTCTGGTCACCTTTCACTCTCAGTCAAGAAGCACATCTAATCCAGACCTGGAATCCCCTTTTCCTTCAAGGAGCAGGATCTTAATTAGTGCTGCAGAGGAGAGTTGTGCCCAGGAACCCCCTTGTCAGCTACACCTGCCTTGGCTCAACGCTCCTACCTACAGAATCACAGCCCTCCTGGAGGAGGAGGGGGCAGAAGGAAGGCACAGAAGTGAATTTTTAAAGGCCACTACAAGAATACTTGAAGGTGTTTGTCCCTGGAGAAAGCGCTGAAGGCTTTCAGTTTTGTTCAGTCACTGAGGAGCAGCATCACCTTCACCCTCCACCAGCGCCCTGGGGGCTGCAGTGGTGCCTCTGCTGGGTCACAGCTGAGCTGCTGAGACACTTTGCTGTCACACAACACGACCTTCTGCATGTCAGCTCGATGAATGTCTGCCCAGGTGGGAGGGCACAGCTCCCTTCTGAAGATTCAGTGGCCCAGGACCCTCCTGCCTGTGCACACAGTAATGATGGATGAGGTTCCTGCGATGTGATGGACCTGCAGATGAACTCAGGGCCCAGAAACACAACCCCATCATCTCTAATGAGAAGTGCCCTTTTCATGTCCATCCTGCAGCAGCAGCCAGAGCTCCCCTCAAAGAGACTGGGCTTCAAAATGGGGGTTCATCTTCTGGGTCTTCATTTCTGTTGAGCCTTAAAGTTCCTCCTCAGTTCACAACACAGAGAGCACAAGACAGAGGAATAAATGGGGAAAAGTTTTCAAATTAATGACCCATCATGAGAAATCCTCAGTGTGCTGCTGGAGGGACTACAGATGTTACTGTTGTGCAGTGGGGATGTAAAAGGGAAAAAAAAAAGAGAAAAAGAGAAAAGTTTTTAGAGGCTATTTTTTAGAGGCTATTTCCTCTAAAGCAAGGATTCAAGGACTGGAGAATGGGTTTCTTTCTGACCCAAGGCTGGGATTACACTCCTTAAAGGTTTGCCTTTTTTTCCCTAACTATATCACCTATCCTATAAAAGATAGTGCCTTTGAGAACACACTGCTTAGGTCTTTTTCATGATTTCTTCACAGATATTTAGGGTTAAAACCTAGGAAGGGAAGAAGGAAGGTAATGTTCAAATTTGAAATCCTTCTTTCAGGACCCAGAGAAAAGGCTGCCTACCACAAAGTCAAGTCTGGAAATCTCCTGCACCATCTCTGCTAAGAAAGCAGTGTCTGAAAATACTATTTATACTCCTGAGCAGAGCTCCCAAGCTGAGTTTTCCACACAGGAGCTGAGCCCTGTCCATCACTGCCACAGGTAACAATCCCAATCTCATCTCCCAGCTTGCAAAGCCCAGAGGGCACCTGTGCCCCACCCACAATGCCCAAAGTGAGAATGCATTATTTCTTCTCATATCTGTGTGTTAATTAAAACCACTGCAAAGTTCCTAATTCAGGAACTGGCACTGAATCCTGCTGGTGTTGACTCCTCTTTGCTCATCATCACTTTAAGGAGTGACCTGTTCCCCCAGACAACCCAAAATATTGAACAGGAAGATATTAACTCCTTCTCTATTAATAAATACAAATTGGGAAATTGTGAGGATTTTTTACCTCTTAGGACAGGGAAGACATGGGAAAGCAGCCCCATTTTGAAGCTGTGGTACAAACTCCCACATGTCTGCCAAATGCTTGAGTTTAGGAGCTCATCTGAGCAGACACTTCTTGTGCAAATATAAATAAATGCAGCAGAGTGTGCACATTTGTGTTGTTGCTAAATTGATGTGCTAATTTCTGAGGCTATTGGTGCAAATCCATTAATGTTTCCTTTCCTGTCAGAAACCCACACACCATTAAGTAACAGCTGCTAATTTTGGTTTGGGGTAGATTTCTGTGTGTGATTGTCTTTTTTTTTGCATCGCAGAAGAGCAGATTTCTCCTGTTATCCATATCTCATCTGAAACTGTCTTGCACTCTGAAAGCTGCAGTCCAAGGTCACATTTTTCATCAATGAAAGCAAAGTCTGTTTTGGAAATTATGATCTCCCCAGGTCACCTAGATCAAATTAAGGTAGCAATTATCAACAGCCCAAGCAGAAAGCTAAAATCTGCCACAATTGTTAAGCATTCTATTGAGTCACACAGCAGCCATCAGTTCTCTCCCCCAAATGCCACAGGCTATAAAATCTTGAGCAGTTTCCTCAAAGGCTTCAGCACAGTTATCTGTGCCTGTCATCTGCAGCCTGAACTGCCACATGCACCTTCTGCAGAGCTGCAGAGCATTGAGAGTGGCTGAAACACATTCTGAATGAAATGTCTGCCTAATGAGAAGTGTCTGTCTCCACCCTCACCAGCACCTCTCAGCCTGCTGGAATGCTCTGCCTGCTGCTCTTCCAGCATCCAGTCTGGGGGTTGTTTTCTTGTAGTTGTCTGAAATAGCTTCAAAATCCATCTTGTTCCTGGGAAGAATACAAGGTGGAATTTTAGAAACACCAGAGATTATTTCTGTTGTCTGCTCCCTGCATTATATACATTAATATAACCAAGAGACCACACAGAATGCCAGGAGAGCCTGTTCTCAGATTTGTACAGGGAGAACTGGAACCAAAAGTGCTATAGTGGACTAATAAACTCATCCTAAAATAACCCAAACAGACAACAACAGAAGCCTGTGCACAAAACCTTCCTACATTATCTGTGTAGCAAAGTTTTGATAGCCAAAACAAGAACCATCAGCTCCTGAGAGCAGCACTTTCTGCCAGGGTGCCCTTTGTAGGAGCCACCAGCTACATCCCCCAGGTCCTGCTGATTTCCAGCACATCCCTCCCCTTTGCACAAACAGACAGAACAATAACTGTGGCAAATTCCAAATCATAATGTCCAGGTAGAGATGAAGGATTCAAACTGCAAACTGTGCACATTTAAAGAGAGGAAATTGAGGGTCCATTTCAACTTCAGCTTAAGTTAAGAGAAACCCAAAAGCAAGGCCATTAACTTGCACACAGTGTCCCAGCCTAACAGTGCTCCCCACTGGGGGGTGAAACCCTCACCAGAGCCTCTGCTGCTGCTGCAGTTTTCCCAATAATAATCCATTTGCAAGGAATACCTTCAGAGGGAATCAGCTGGGTGAAGGTCAGAAGTGCTGCCCCACCCTGTTCAAGTTTAGCACAATATGTGACCATTTCAGGCAAATTAGCAGGAAGATTCCTTAAAAATGAAGCTCTATTTTCATTGTCCATTAATCAGATTTTAAGGAATATGGTGCTAACTGAACTTATAGCTCTAATTCTGTAGCTTAGATACCTGTTAGATCAATGGTTTAGTAGTTTTTTTAAATTCTTGCCAAAGGAAGGCTTCAGTGGTGGGAGCAGAGTGGTTATTGACACACTTCTGACTTGTGCATGTCTTTTTCTGACCTGATGATACACATTCATGACAAGTCCAATCTGGAGTTTTCCTGATGCAGAATGACAGCTGGGATTCCAGTTTGGAGGTTACAATGGCACTTACAAGTAGAAGTGTCAGAGCAGGTTACGTTAAGGCAAAGGCAGAGAAAGGACTTTTATTGGAGTATAAAAGAAATTTCAAGTGTTTGCAGAGCCTTGGGAAAAAACTGAATCAAGTAGAATTCTGCAGATCAAACAGATGTCCACAAAAGTTAACTCAAATGGCAAGTTATAAAAGTGTATTAATCATCAACAATTCAAACACAATGGAAAACAAAATCCTCAACCCCTTGAAATGGTCTCCCCTTCCCAAAGCACTTTATTACCAGCTAAATTAAAGACAGTCTCAACTCCTGTAACCTGCAACACTTGGTGATTTAGCAGCACTTTAAAAAGAGATTTGTTTATTGCAAAGCCATGAAAAGGTTACATAAAAAATCCCCTTCCCATCAGAGCCCTCGCCCATCCATTTTCACCCAGGCTGCTGGAATCTTGTTTTTAATGAGATGGAGTTTTTGACCCAGGACTTTTCTGCTGAGGTTGGATTGTTTCAGCTGCTGCCACCAAGCCCACTCAGCACTCCTGCCACACCATTTGTCCCTTCTAAAGCTGCTCCAAAGAATTATGTCCAGCCTGAACTCAGACAACCTTGGGGAGTCCTTTGCTGACACATGAGCAGGGACAAAGAGAGCACTTGTGTGCCATGAATCCACTGAAGGGCTTCCAGAAGGTTGGGAGACAGGTAGGACAGGCTGCCAAGAGGATTACTCATCATCTGCTCTCCCTCTGGCTTCCCCTTTGGGGAAATTTCCCAGGGAAAGGATTTGGAAGCTGTAAATACCCTCTGAGGGTGAAGCCACTGAGATGGGGGCACAACATTTACAGGTAAAACTGGTAAGGAGTAGTTCTGGAAGTGCATCAGTTCATTCTGGTACCAGGAGTACAATGACTTCACAGATACAAAATCTGCAAAGGGAAATGCCTCCTGCAGAATCCAAGACAACAAATTCCAGAGCAATGCTTTGGAATGAGGAGGGAGAAAGCATGAAAGAGTGGGAAGTGGGAAGAAGAGAAAAACATCATCAAAGAGTGGGACAAAAACTCTTAGAGAACCACTTCCATCATGGATAAACACTCCTGGATTATCCTTTGTATTTTCTTTAGCCCTGCAGTGGTACCCCAAAAAGAAATGGTATAAAGGCAATACATGGAGCTTCTTGTACCTTTAATGTACAGATATAGATTAAATTTAAACAAGCAGCTCAGGTTTGGCTACCACTTCAGAGCCACCCAAGTCCACGTTCAATTTGCCACATAAAACCTTGATAACAGCACATTTTTCCCAAGACCTTAAAGCAGGTTATGGAATGTAAGTAGGGAGGAAGACTTCCACCTTTGCCATTGTATGGAAAGCATTGTTTTCAATATTAAATAAGTTATATGACCTTGAGGCATTAATTTTATGATTAGAAGGTATTTAAAAGGCATCTCAGCCAAAGTGTTTCCTATTCACTGTGTGTTTGATAAAGAGGGGCTGGACTTTACAGCCCTGAAATGTCATAATTATAAATAAGAGGCACTTTCTTCTGCTGGATACACCAAATTTTAGAACTTGCATTAGGTTATCTCTGATATGTCTGTTGGCCTTTGTAACTCACTCCCAACTCTGCCAGTGCTGTAAGCAATTAGTGATGGGCAGATATGATGTCAATAGGGTTATTTTGTCAGAGCAACTCAATTATCCAGGAATTATTTTCCAGATTTGAAAGCAGATAACTGCATGGATTTATTCCAATTTCCCCTCAGTCAAAGTCAGACAGATGGCACAGCCTAATTATACCTGGGCTAGTGCACTTTCAACAATTAATCTCAAAGCCATTCCAAATGCAAGCAGCAACAAAATTCAGCCAAAGTAGCCATTAAAAATAAAATAAAATAAAAAACTTCAGGGCAGCCAGCTCTGATTCAGCAGTTAACTTATCAATCATTTTGCAGCAGTAGAAAATTGGGGCATCCAATATTAAGTTATTTTTGTAAGCAGAACTGAAGTTCTAAATCAGTTTTCCAGACATCATTACTAATCCAGATGTGGGACAACAAATATAACCACAAATAGTGATGTTACTTTTAAGTGGTACCTTTGTTACTAATTTAAGTAGGAAAAACTATGACATCAAATTATTTACTTAAAGCAGAAATAGGACTGTCTCTTCCACAGATCTCTGTATGTGAATCCTCCTTCCTTTCTCCAGTTGCTTGGAAGAAGCTTCTACAGGAAGGACTAAAACTATTAAAAATATTCCAGTGGCATGCAATGGTATTATATAAATTCATAAAAATTACTTGCATAAAGTAACTGATTCTTGTGATTTTCAAGACATTTTCTTTACTATACTGTAAGAAATACCTGGTCAAAGAAATCAGCACCCCAAGGACCCCCAGCCAGACCCACCTGCAGCTCCTTGACCACCCTCTTGATGAGGTGTGTCCCCAGTTCCACCCCCTGCAGCCCCTGCTGAGTCAAACTGATGGAGTAGAAAATTGCTGTGGTGATTTTCTCTGTATCTTCTGCTTCTAAAGGAGGCACTTCTTTCACTATGGCCTGGGAAAACAAGAATTAAAAAAAACCAAACCCCAAGTTAATAATAGTTATTATCATTATTATGGAGAGGAGGTCTTTCTTTTTAACTTTTAAATGTATTAACACTTTTCCCCACTGTTTCATTCATTATCCTCTGTGAGAAACAGTAAGAATCTAATGAAAAAGTGGAAAGAGCTGCTTATCCATTAGTAAGTGCAGGAAATAACTGTAACATGGTTTAAAATTTTCAGAAGTAATTGCAACCACTTTGAAGTTTTAATCTCATTTTCTCCATTTTCTTATGTATTTCTTATCTTTTCTTTTTCTTCTTGCACTTGAGCAACCTCCCTAAATTTCAACTTACATAATGCAGAATATCCCTGTAATTTTTACAATTCTCTCATCTCTTAAAAAGACAAAGCAAAATGTAATATTGACAAATTATAAGGAATTACAGATTTTAAGAGAAACACATTGCAATTTGAGTGCTTTGCTGTGCACTAAACGTCTCAGGGAGTGCACCTGGATGTTGCTGGAGATGTCACTGGTCAGTGCCACGTGCAGGACTATCAATGGCTCTCCTGGGATTGCACAGTGGGAAAAAAAGTAGCACCTTCTGTAGGCCCCAACTCGACGTTTCATGTCAACCCAGTTCCTAACAGGATGCACAGCTTCAGAGCTGAGGGAGAAAACAGAAAAAAAGTCAAATTACTATTATTTTTTCATTTAAAATAGAGGTCAGCTGCCAACCCTACAAGCTCAGCACTTTTCCCACTGTCAGGACCAAAAACTCTGCAATCACAAAAGGAGAATCAGGTTGTGAATAATGTCAAACTGATCAGCAAACTGACCAAGTGGATTGTAAAGGCACATCCACTCTTGAAGGTTAATTAAATACTACTAATTATTTTTATTGTGAAAATTTAGCTTGTATATAAGATCTCTTTTCTTTTTCTCACCAACATTTAAGTCACGTACTTTCAGAACTCTGCAGAGATTCATTTTCCTTCGAGCTTTTTATATAAAACTCAACATAATCTGATTTCAGTCATTTTCAACTTCGCCACTACTTTGAATACCTGACAGAAATTCAGAAATAAATGTTGTAGAGCACATTATATAAAGCCCAAGGTGCTGTGTCCACAAATAGTTTACAAGGGATCTTGTGCACCTCACCAGTTCCAGCCAGGAAGGGGAACCTCATCACATTAGAATTAAAAAATGCTCTGGAGTGCTGGGCTGCATCAATGTAAATATGAGGAGGAGAGAAGGTGGCCAGTGGAAGCAGCAGCAGCTGTAGCAGCTGGCAGGAAAGGCACAGAAAACCAGGAAGAACAGCAGCAGCACCTCTGGGAACGTGGAAAGAGTAACTGAGAAAGCTGAACAAACCACAGCAGCCTATGGGGCAGAGTGTGAACTAAAGGATCAAACCACGGGACAAATGATCCCCTTTGCTGTTATTTAATCCAGTTTTCAAATGGCAAACACACTCTACAGTGTGTTAAATGAAAACATCCCATAATGACATGTTGCCTGTGGATCAGCTCTGAGCAGCAGAGCCCTGCCAAAGTGGAGCTGTGCAGTCCAAGCCTCCCTCTCATCACCCCCTCCCGCACGAGTCTGTCCAACCTTCAGCACTTACTCCCTGAGTCTGCCCAACCTTCAGCACTTACTCACTGATTTTCTGCAGCACTTCACAAGGGGATTGCCAAGTGACCCGTTCCAAGTTCAGGAACCCTGTGGAGAACCACTCTGACAGCATGTTCTTTAGGACTCCACTCATTTCCTGCCAACAGAGGAAAGCTGGAATTACCTGCTAAATAAGCAAGGTACAACTAGACATGTGAGTAAAGAGAAGTGTGACTGAGTCAAGCTACAACACTGGGAAGTTAAAGGAAACAAATGCATCTGTTTGAGAAGATTAACCAGTGACAGCTCAGCTTTCCTCACAATGCCTAAGAATTTAATGTATTTTAGTAGGTTTAGGAATCATATAAGCTCTGCTAGATTGCTCAGATTCCAAGTGCACATATTAACTGTCTTTCCCACAGTTTTGGGTGTTATTCTCAGGCTCAGCCAAGGGCACGATGTTTTTAAGAAGCCACCTGCAAGATAACAGGAGACAACCAACAGAAGAAGGGGGCAGACTGACAGGTCCCTTTGGGTGGGTTTTCAATGGAAATAAGAGGAGTGATTGGATGTTATTAAGGGATATAAAAGTTGTGAACTTCCTGATCCAGGGGTCAGACCCTTTGGGTTTGAACCTTAGAAGCTTCTAATAATAAATCACCTGTATATCCTACTGCATTAACTTGTCTCCAGAGTGTCTCTGTTCACAGGGATATGGGGATCTGGAGGCATCACTCTCCCAGGACTGAGCCAAGGGAAATGCTCAGACACTGACACAGCAAAGTGCAGGCAGGGACATGGGGGACAAGGCACAACAATGCACAGGAACAGCACACAACAGGTGGAAATACTGTCCTGACCAGAAGGCCACAGGTGCTCAGATTTAAAAACCACAAAAATATCTTTCAACAGGAGGCAATCAGAACTTTACAGAACCTTAACAAGGCTTTACAGAATTTGGCTTCCCTAGAAATACGAAAATTTGTTAGCAGGAAAAATAAAAACATCAGCATCAGACCACAGAATTCAAATCTCAAACCAGCTTTGGAACAGTATGAAGTAGATTAAACCCAACTGTAATAGCAAATACTTTCATAGTAATAGTGATTTTTATATTTCCTACTAATGTCTGGCTGCTCATATTATAAAAGATTTCCTGTCTGAAATTCTAATTGCACACTATCCAAGATTGTGTTTAATTCAAGTCATCCAAGAAAAAATCCGAGTTGTGTCTAATATCACAACATAAACATTTCCCAAAGGCTTCACTCCAACCAGGACAGTCCCAAGTTTGGATCTCTTCTTTTGTAGATATAGTGGTACATTCTCTATTTTGTAAATTTAGTGGTAAATAAATTCTTATTTTCATTTCAGAGGCCTTTCTGGTCATAAAAATTACATCTCCAACACTTTGTTGAAAAGAAATCACACATTTGTTATTTGGCATCCCAATTTTAAATTTGAGCAACAAGATCCACTCAGATTAGTATTTCAAATCACCAGCTATACTTCAATTTCTATTAGCCAAGTGTAATACATTGTAATTATTTCTTTCTCATTCCGTGTTCTTGCTACAAGACAGCAAATTACAGGCTTTTTAATCTTCCCATCAAGTCCCTATTTATTGGGCAACAAATGGGAGGACTCTTCTGAAAACCTTCAATTAATTTTTTTCAGTTAGAAAAGCTGTCTCTGATGAGGGAACTGTTTCAATTTCCCTCTCAAAAGACTAAATAAAACAGCCCCCACATGAGTTGGGTTCTCCCATGGTTTGGGGTTTAACCTGAAATGCTCCACTGGAACTCCCAGATCTCTGATGTTGCCAAGTGTTCCAAGGTGTCTTTGCTGGTGGGAGGGTTTAATTGGGAGTTTTTGTTTCTTTTGAATGGGGTTTTGGTTTTTTGTTTCGTTTTTTTTTTTTCCTCCCACAAATGAGCTTCAAAATATACATAGAGAATATCCCTGGTGAGATACTGAAAAATATCTCATCAGGAAAAAAGGATTCAATAGTTAGACATGAACTAAAGGGGACTGTTTTCTGCTTTTTTATTGCTATTAGTAATTACTGCAGTGATAATGGCAGTGCTGAAAACTCCCCTGGCTCTTGTGGTTTATATTATTTCATGTCTTACTTCTATAAAAATCATTATTTCCTTTTCCCCCCTATTTCTGCTCATTTAGACAATGTGCAAAGCTTGCACAAGCATTTTCAAGTGACTTAATCACCTGCATATATTTTATTGTAATCTGTTGAACAAACACAAAATAGAAATTGCTTCACCAACCAATACCTAGAAATCCAAACTGCTGCTGAGGAAAAAGAAAAATATTTCCCATTTACAACACAGCAATGGGCAATCCTTGTTTTAATAGGTCTTTCAAAATGCAAAATAAAAACTAAGGACTAAGAAATATTTTAGACAGTTTGGGCAAAACCAAAATAGGTCACATAATGCATTCTGTAATTTTCCTCCAGCATCAAGAAGATCCATTTAATTTTATTTCCACATTTCCTTGTCAGTGCAGATACAAATATACAGAAGTTGTAAAATTCTTGTTGCACACTTGTTTTATGTATATTAGAATTTCAATCAAATTTACAGTAATGAAATGGCTACACAGGACTTTTCATAGGCAAATATCAAACACTTTTTTCACAGAAAAACTTTTAACAATGATGGTATTTCTTTTTTTTCCAGTAGACCAATACAGGACCAAGATTAGAGATACAGATCAGCTCCTGCTTAATTATGGAAGCAAGTACATTTATAAATCAATTTGACAAAAATGCTCTCTTGTTCATTATCTTTTGCCAGCAGCTCGAACTTTCCACTGATTTTTTTCCAAATCACAGGAAAAGATGAAGAATATTTTAAAAGCAATCGCTGAATGATTTGCCACCCAAAATAATAATGTTGGGAATTTTTCACCAGACTCATATTTCAAGGGCTGAAATATCAGTAAGCAAACAAAATATAAAACATCTGAAGAGGAAAAAGTCAAGTATTGCAGGTTCTGAACAGGAAAAGATTTCAGCAAATTTCACTCTGTGCATTGCAAGGGCTCATCAGAAATTCAACTCCTTTGTAAGGACAATGGGAAATGAGCATGTCCTGGGGTGGAAGGAAGGGCCAGAACACATGAAGAGAACATGAGAGAGGACAAAAACTGAAGAAGCATCATGGAAAAGAATCAGGCCCAGCTTTAATTTAACTTTGAAAACAATGTACTATATGCCAGTGCTGGGTTTCTTTCAAATGGTCATCAACATTATCCATGAGACTTCTGATGGCAATTATTCATATATTTAACAGACAAAAAATCCACCTCTGGGACAGATTATGAAGAATAATTTCTCTTCCTCCTATGTCCTGTATGAATTTTTGGTGGGCTCTATGAAAAAAAAAGGCTGCATAGCTTCAAAAATGCAGTTTGCCCTCAATTTCTGTCATCTGATTATGAAGAAACTTGTACTGAGATACTCATCTTTCCCAATCCACACAGGGCATTTACTCCACCATAAGAACCTGTTATACCTCTAATTATTCTGCCTTGCTCTGGGTGATGATTCTGCCCTCTAATAACCAACTTAAATATAAACTAAACCTTACACACAGCATGTTCCTCCTCTCTGCACAATCCATCATGTGAAGGATTTCCAATGGTTTATTTTAAGATCTAAGGAATCCTTCCAATGAGGCAGTCACCATTCTTCTCAATTTCTTATAACTCACCTTTTCCAACCCAATTTGCCTCACTGGACCTTGCCAGCACTGCTCTGGATGCTGCTAAAACAGCTCAGTGACTTCAGTGCCCAGAATGATTCACAAGTCAAACAATGGGACACATTTTGGGGGGCAGAACAGCTGGGCACGTGCCACAGCACATAAAATCTGAGCAAGTTCCACATTCCCACCTCTTCAGCCACTTT
Organism: Sakesphorus luctuosus; assembly: GCA_013396695.1. NCBI lineage: Eukaryota > Metazoa > Chordata > Aves > Passeriformes > Thamnophilidae > Sakesphorus > Sakesphorus luctuosus. The sequence continues at coordinate 3,308,969 of VWZD01002450.1, forward strand.
AAACATCAATTCAGCTTAAGAAGTGATTGATGAGAGACAACTGAGGCCACATGAAGATGTGTATTCTTAGGAGTGACTCGAGATGATCCTGCACCAGTTTGCAGTGAATAATTTATTTTGTTAGTGATTTAGGGACAGTGAAACCAATGGAGGAACAGTCAGCAAGTGATTTGCATCTCCTTGTTTAAAGTAAGACCTTAAGAAATTCAGACAAGAATTGATCACATGTAACAGTTTTTTGCTGATGTGTTAACATCCATCCCAAGTTTCAGAGCTTTTCTGTAGTTTTTTTGTCTCTATCCTGCAGTTAGAGAAACCAGCAAAGAACCATTCTGAAACTGTCCACTGCAAGAACCCAAAATATATGTTGTATCACCAGAAGGGTTGTTTATTCAAGACTGAAATTCTTTATTTAAAAGAGAACAAACTTTACCAACCCCATCCCCACATCTAGAGCCTGAATATTCTGCCATAGTTTTCTCTGTTCTGGACACACAGCCTCAAACAGGCAATACAGGGGCTCACACCTATGGCTTTAAGGCATCAAATGAAATATTTGTGCCCTCCCAAACCACCTGCACCATTTAGAATCAGCTCCACTGCAGTCAATCAATACCTTCTGGGGGTTTGCTGCTCCCTTGGGTGCTCATTGTTATTTTGTCACTTACTTGTAACAGAAGCAAACAGATTTTAAAGATGAAGCAAGACTGTTATTTCAGAAGCAACAAGTAACACTTTCCCTAGACATAGAAGCTCACAGTTCTAGGTCATGGGTTGCTGTGGAAAATAGATGAGATGACCTAAGTGGAACTCCCAACTGAAAAGAAACAGTAGCCAGAGTAAATTCTTGCAACCAATATGGTCACAAACAGGCCTGACACAAACCAGTTCTAGGTTAACCTTTCCTGGCTTATGTACCAACTTTCATTTTTAGACTACATCACATCAGAAAATAAAACTGATCAACAAGCACAAAACTGACTACAAGAACTGAAACACAGAACTGAGCCCAGTCATATAATGAACCCAAACATTTTAAAAAATATCTTGAGAAGACATAACAGAACACCCCTGACAGCCTTTTATTGATGCTTTAGCTTTGCAGACAATATTTTCCTACTTTCAAGTGTCTTTAGTATGTTCCTGTATTATCTGACACATGTACATTCAGCTGTTTTACATATTTCCATCCTGCTAATTTTGCAAACTCAGTCTGGTTTCACTTAAGATGATCCAACTGGATGTGGAATCTCACCAATGCTGTTGCTGCTTCAGTTACGTGACAGCTGTGGGGAACTGACAGAACGGACATCAAAAATATCTTTTTTCTGTCAGACCTAATTTGGATCTAAATATTGGCAAACGATTTATGGCCAGGGCAAAAGAATCAACTTGCTGTCTCTTTTCCTCGCCTTCTGGGAAGTCCTGGCAGCCACTGTCACCTCCTACAGCATTCCTGCCTCCCATCCATGTCACCTCACTGCACAGGAGCCACTGGGGATGTTCCACTTCACCTTTGCTCTTCACACCGCTGAGCCAAGTCGTGGCCACTCCTTTCTCCTGTTGATATTCCTCACCAATAGCACGTGGTGCTGTCACTTGTGGCCCTGGAACAGACTCAGGAGTGATGGCAGGCCCGAGGGCGGTGCTGGCACAGCCTGGCAGCCCCAGTGACACACACACTGTCAGTGTGGCACTTCCCTCTGCAGCCTCTTTCCAAAGGAAGCCCATTGCTTCACCCCACGGGCCACTCCCTTCCTGAGAATCAGCACAGGCAGCTCGGCTGGGTGCCATAGCAGTGGCAAAGGGTTCACTCGTGCCCCACCACAGAATCCCTGAGGTTGGAAAAGACCTCTGGGATCATCGAGTGTGACCCATCACCACCTTGTCAACTAGACCAGAGCACTCGGTGCCACGTCCAACACTTCCTTAAACACCTCCAGGGATGGTGACTCCACCACCTCCCTGGGCAGCCCCTTCCAATGTTTAATCACTCTGTAAGTGAAGAAATTCCTCCTGATGTCCAACCAAACCATCCCGTGGCAGAGATGGAGGTTTCTTCCTCCTGTGCTGTCACTTTTTCCCTGGAGCAAAGCCCAACCCTCCCTCGGCTCCCCCTCCTGTCAGGGGGTTGCAGAGAGCAATAAAGTGCCCCCTGAGCCTCCTTTTCTCCAGGCTGAGCCTCCCCAGCCCCTCCTCATGGGACTTGCCCTCCAGATCCTTTCCTTCCCCCGACTCACTCCAGCCCCTCCTGAGTTGGGGGTCCCACGGAGCCCCTAAACCACATCCCCTCGCCNCCCATCCACCACCTTGCTCGCCAGCCCCTCCACGAGATCCCCGCGGAGCTCCACGAGGAAGCGCAGCCCTCCCTCCAGGCGGCCCAGGTGCTGGAAGAGCCCGCGGTACTGCGGGTTCAGGTAGTACCGCAGCCTGTCCTCGGCCTGCAGCAGCGCCCCGGGCTCCCTGCGCTGCTCCCGGGCCTGCAGCACCTTCCCGGCCGCCTCGGCCACCCTGCCGTGCTCCACGCCGAAGTCGCGGGCGAGGCGTGTGAGGAGCTCTGCGCGGGGCGGCCCGGGCTGCAGCGCGCGGTAGAACCGCACGAACTCCGCGCCGCGCAGCTCGGCGGGCGGCGGCGCCTTCTCCTTGGTCTCGTAGGGCGGCAGCGGCGGCACCGAGCGGCGCAGCAGCTCCTCCATGCCCGGCGCGGCCGAGAGACACCGCCGTGCCCACAGCAGCGCCCGCGGGCCCGGCCGCGGACACAGCCGGCTCATCCCGCTCCGCGCCGCAGGCCGCGGCTCCGCCCATGGGGCCGTGCTGAGCCAGCTGTTTGGCTGAAACCGTAGATTGACAGCTCGTCCCACCAATAGAAAGTGAGGAGAGCGCGGCAGGATGGGGGTGTGTCGCCGCCATGTTGAGTGTGGCTCACGGGGTCACGGCGCGGCCCCAGCGCCCGGAGCGGCCGGTCATTGCCCTCCCCTCGGGGCTGACCGCACTGTGTGTTAAAATCGTAAATGTCATTGCCCTTCCCTCGGGGCTGACCGAACTGCGTGATAAAATCGTAAATGCCATTGCCCTTCCCTCGGGACTGACTGCACTGCGTGTTAAAATCGTCAATGTGTCATCGCCCTTTCCCTCGGGACCATTTATTCTATTGCAGAACTATGTTTATTGCAATACTGAAAATCACACCTACACAGGTCAAAAAGAACCTGCCCAGGTGACCTGCCCTTCCCCTGAGCATGGGTAGAATTTAACTTGGGTTACTTAACTTGTATGGAAACTACTAACTGATCCTAACTAATCCTAATTACTAACTGATCCTAATAGAGGGGCTGTACTTGGGAAGGTACAAACTCTGAGTTTTTGTGTACAGATAATGGTGCAGAAACTCCAGCGGATGTGCTGGATTTGTGGAATATCACCAATCCCCCAGGTCTGTGCAAGTCTGAAAGAAATGACTAATGTCCCTCACCTGTAATTACTGGCTTGTTGCACACCAGGTAACAAATCCTGAGACTGGTTAAAACTTGGTTATAATAATGCCAAGGTCATGGGTTCAATCCCCTCTGTGGGCCACTGACTTAAGAGTTGGACTCGATGATCCTTGTGGGTCCTTCCAACTCACGATAGTCTGTGAGTCTGGGAACAGAGTCTGTATGTTAAAAATCCAGTTTTGTGGCCTCAGGAGGCAGCAGTGCCTTCCTATGGATATGGATGTAAATGAACTAAATCAGAGCATGAGGCATTGACAAAAATATTAGTACAAAGCCTTCTGGACCAGTTCAGTTCCTGTATCATTCAGAGCTTCAAAAAGCCTGAGATTGAGATATTAGTCCAGGGAGAGTGGTGATGGAAGTTGAAGGCTTGCAGCCTCCCAGGAAATGGTCAGCATTTCTCGGGATCAATTCCTTTTAAAAATCCTACATAGAAATCACTTCTACTCTTTTCATTTTGACAGCCCTCTCAGGTTGGCCTTGAGTGTGATTCTTGCAATAACAGAGTTCTCTTGCATAACCCACAGGCCATATAAACAGCTCCTGGTATTGTTCATCGACAAAACCCTCCGTGGTGGAGGTTGTAAGGCTTTGGAAAGGAAGATACTTCTTTTGAAATCTTCTATTGCTCTTTTTTTCCCCTCCAGGGAAACCCATTATCTGATTCAGCTGCTGCTTGAAAAATGAAAACTCATCCCTCTCTCTCAGGACCTGAGGGCACTGATACACTTTATTGGCCCTGACCTGCCTCCCCTGGGCCTTCTCTCATGCCCTCCAAAGGCCCAGAGCCCTTTTTCAGCTCAGCCTGGAGGGTTTGAGTCCTTTCCCGAGCTGTGCTGTCCAGTGTGGCTCTTCAGTTCAGCCCTGGCCATCCCTGTACCTGTCTGCAGGGTCCCTCATCCCAAACTCCAGACTTGCTTCCTTGGATCTGCCTTGGACATGCCTGGAATTACCGGGCTGTGTCTGGCTCTGGTTTCTGTCCTTGGTCCTGATCCTGACTCGTGTTCCTGGTTGGACCTGACACTCCAGAGCCGTTTGTTGATCCGGACTCTTGGTTGAACCTGGTCCAGCGTGGGCCTGCCCTGCTCACCTTGCTCAGGTGTTACAATCCTTGGACCTCTGATCCAAAGGGAGCAGCCAGTCCTTGCTGCTCCCTGACACTTCCCAGGCAAAGGAGAGCACTGATCCAAGGGAGAAAAGCAAGTCATTCATGTCCAAGAACTTACTTTCCTTGAAATAACAGACCTTGCTAAGCTTTTCAAATGAATTTGTTATATTCTTATAAAGTGAATTTTTATCTTTTTTTTTTCTTTGCTGAAAACTGAATGTTATTATGAGAAAACTGGGGATTGGAAGAGCCTAATTGTACTTTAGTAATTGGAACTTTTGTCTCCAAGCAAAAAGACAAGCACACAAAAGATGAAAAGTCAATCTGATCCTTTTTTTTTTCTCTTTAATCTGTTTAAATATTAAGTAAAAATAAAATACATGTCCTAAATTCTCTGCTCAATCATTCCACTATAATGAAGACAAACTGATTTATGATGGAAGTGAACATAGTCCTGTGGCTTAGTTTTTGTGTTTTGTTTTGGATTTTTTTAAGTATTTGCACTTACATATAGAGTGTCACATAATTGTATGTAGGGCAAGAGTCTTAGAGGAGGAACTGACTGTGCTGTTATAAGAAAGAAGAGCAAAACTTCAATGAACTCCAAAGGAAAGAAGATGGATCCAATGATTTCCAATAAATCTGTGTTTGTGCCTGCACAGTGTCCATCCAAGGGAGATTTATCAGGAAACATCCCCCAGCACCAATCACAGAGGTATCATGGCTGTGATTTTATTCTTGTAATAACGTGGGTTATACACAAATTGCCTTTTTCTAAACACAGCTCTCAACATGAAGATTTTTTTAAAACTAATATCTATTAGGAAATATTAAAAACATCCACATGTTCAATGGCAAGCCAGCCCTTTTGGGGCTGCTGGGAGGAAAAAAGGCTGAGAGGATCCGAGGGCTCTGGCCCTGCTTTCCCCTCAGAGAAGGAGCAGAGTGACAGTGGCAGAGCACAGTGGGGAAGCTGCTTTGCAAGCTCTAAACACATTTGGTAATAGCTTGGAAAAGAGTTTGTAAAATGACTTTAAATAAGGGAATAGCCCACTTTAAAAATTTCATAAATCTCACAAGATATTGGAAAAAGAAGCCTGAGTGTAGTTACTTAGTGAAAAGCAGGATCTTTTCAGCTTTCACACTGCTCTTCAATTATTCAGACTCTCCAGACAGGCAATTCCACGTGGCAATTCTGAGGGTTGTTTTGCTGCAGCTCCCAAAGATGGTGTTTAAAATCAGACAGCAAGGTTCCATTGTCAGAGCTGCAGCCAGTGTTTAGCTTTAATCTTAATTTTACATAAATGCTGTATTGTTTTATAGAATTACCTGGCTCCAAGCACACGAGGCTTGTCCTTGGAGGCTCCAAATCAATTCTGTGCTCTCAGCTGCAGTTTTGTAAGGCTGTTTGGGTTCAGGGTTTCATTCCTGACTCTTCAGATCTTTAAGTGCTTGTTTAATTTGCCTGCAGTGAGTTTTCTCTCGGGAATGAAATGAAGTACTGAACAGGGGAGGTGTCTGTCTTTGAGATCAGAACATGGGAATATTTGTTTCAAGTGATTAATCTCTTTAGGTTGAGTAGTTCATGGTTCTGAGGCTGAGGATTTTTATTTTGGTGTCTGTAGAATCAGAACTTTTATGATAAAACTCTGGTTTATAGGTCTTTAAGAATATATTTAAAACTGACAGTGGACTAAAACTATTTATGAGGCTCAAATATTTATCTTTTTTAAAATGAAAAAGAAAAGCTCTTGGAGATTTTAAGGAATATCCTTACTATCTCAATGTATAATTCAAATAATTGTGATGCATTTTTATTTTTAATCATGGGTCCTAAACACAATGTTGAAAGTTGCAATTATTCTTATGATCATTGACTTGATTGGCTTTATTGTCTGATGGTCGATTTTGCTCTTATAGGGGTGCTAATAAATAAAGGTGGAATGCAGTACATGAATTTATATGTAAATGTTCTTCACCCTTGTTACCACAGAATCCTTGCAATGAACACTGAGAGGTCATTGTTGTCCCCAGAGAGGCTTCAAGCCACTCTTTTCCCCCTATTCATGTTAGGATCATGAAAAAGAGCACCAAAACCCCACCTGCTGCTTTAGGATGGAAAATAAACAGGGAATTTTAGCCCAAGTCATTTCCCCCCTACTCTTTTACAAATATCCCTTCCCTTTTCTCCTTAGTTTGTCTCTTCCTCACTTGGAGAAGTCTTGGTTGATGATTCAGTTCCTGGATACATCTTCTATTCAGCTCCTTGATATTAATTCTTGTTAAGGCTCAGATGGCCCCTTAGAGGAAAATTAGGCCACAGATTTAAGCAGATACTTTTAATTATGTCTGGCTCTAATGCAGGATGGACAGAATCCTACAGGGCAGCATTTGAAGCTCATCTTTTCTTCATGAGACTTTGATGCTCATCACACAAATCATTCAGTATAAGAGCGAATTCATCCTTATAACAGTCATTTCTAAACTGATGTTTGTCATTTTTCTCCTTCATTGCTGAGACAGATTTTTAACTTGTGCGAATTTAGATGTCAAAGCAGTAAATTCTAAATTAAATTCCCTCCTAGCCTGCAGAAATAAGGCTGGATGGAAGGGTGAGGAGCTTTCTCCTTGTTTTCCTGCTTGCAGTGAAAAGGTCTAGATTTTGAACACAATAGAACAAGGAGGAAAATAAACAGAGTTTTTTCAGGAAGGGGAAGTTGCAGGATTCAAATAGGGAGGGAACCACATAGAAGCTGAATGAGAAATTCAACAAAATATTTGTGATTTTTGGGGGAAGGACATACAACTTTTTATCTGTTGTGACAGGGTTGTAACTCACCTGGGCTCAAACTCAGACTGTGAACTCCTCAGGAACTTTCTAGTGTTCATTGCTCTCTCTTTTTTCCTTCTCCATCATAAAAAATTGGATGAGTAGCTCATTACAGCTCGATGAGTCTGAGCTGTGTTAGGAAATAAATGACCTGAAGCACTGACAGCCTGAGTGTTTTATTGAGGTAGGGCCTGATTTCCTGTAGCTGGGTCAGATATAAAGTGTTGGGATGTCCATGAGTGACCTTGGCATTGTCTGGATGACCAGTCTGGAACAAGGGTGTTTTCCCAGCCCACTCCAATTCAACTTTGGGCATTTACTGAGTTAAAGGATTTACCAGATGATACAAGAAGGAGTTAAGGATTCAATATATTTATTTATTGTGTAAATGTTACTTCTTCTACAGTTAGTATTTAAGTCTGCAAGGATGAGTGTGGGCTGGTTCTTACAGTCCTATGCAAATTTATTTAGTCTCCTGTATGCTAAAAGCATTCATTAGTTTTAATAAAATAACACAAGGATTGGGAAGTTGAGAGATGTGAGAATTGCTTTACACAGCATGGAACTTAATAATCAGGAAACAAACTATTTTGAAATCTCTTGCTTTTATACTTGTGGCAATGAATCTTTTATACTGCTGCCTCCAACAGACCTGATTTTTAATGTTGCTGGAGTTTCCTTGAGGAAATTCTTTTGGAAAATTATCTGTTGGAATGATTGTGATGCCTGGACTCAGTTCTCTTGTTTCACACCAACTTGCTCTGGGACATGGAAATCACAGAATCACAGAATCCCAGACTATTCTGAATTGGAAGGGACCCACAAGGATCATCAAGTCCGACTCTTAAGTCAGTGGCCCACACAGGGGATTGAACCCATGACCTTGGCATTGTTACAGCCAAGGTTTAACCAACTCAGCTAAATATGTCCATGGTGTTCTCTCATAAAGGTCCCAGAGGTCCAACACATGTAATGCTACAGCTGAGGCACTGAAGTGTTCACAGTGTTACCTTTGGGTATAAATCCAGGAATACAAAAATTGCAAGGATGTCAGAATTGATGATACCAACCTATTCATCTGTCACCAACTCCAAAGGCCTCTAAAAGCTCAGTTATCACTGAGGTCTCTCCACGTTATTCCCACAGTTGTGCATGTTTGGATCACAGTGAGGAACGGAGGATGCTTTTTTGGTCAAGTCTATTGTTTCTGTGTGTTTGCTACAAACTATTTGTTTAGTTTCTTAAAGTTGCTGTGACTGTGGAATGAAAGAAATGACTTGGTGCTTTGTCAGCCAACCTTTTAAAATGATGTTTGCAAAGGAGCTGTTCCTGGTGAATGGGAAATACATGTAGATTAGCTTCTGTTCTTCTGCTGATCTCACCAAGTTTAATTCCATTTCTTCCAGGAGGTAACTCTGTTCTTCTCTCAATTGGCTGTAGAGATCCTGATCTGCAGTCAGTGTTGGCCAAGCAAACTGGGCAGCATTTACTCCCTTACACCTTCAGATCAGGGCAGAGACTTCTTATAAAATTCATAATTATCATGAATAGGACACAGTCAGGCCTCATGGATAGTGGGAAAAGCTTTCCCTGAGCTCCAGAGGAGGCTGTGTCAGGAAGCCTGAGAAAGCTGCTGAACTCCCTGAAGGGAAGTTCTGGCCAGGTGGGGGTTGGTCTCTTCTCCCAGGCACTCAGCAATAGGACAAGGGGGCACAGGCTCAAGCTCTGCCAGGGCAAATTGAAGTTGGAGATCAGGTAGAAATTCTTTGCAGAGAGAGTGCTCAGGCATTGGAATGGGCTGCCCAGAGAGGGGGTGGATTCCCCATCCCTGGAGGTTTTTCAGCTGAGCTTGGCCGTGGCTCTGAGTGCCATGATCTGGTAAAGGGACTGGAGTTGGCCCAAGGGTTGGACTTGATGATCTTGGAGGTCTTTTCCAGCCCAATCCATTCTGTGATTCTGTGATTCTGTGAGCAGTGCTGGAGGGATGGACCCATCACCCAGGGCCTGGTGTTGCTGAAGTAGTTCTTGCTAAACCTTCAACTCTTTCTTAATTAGTAGATTTGTTTTCCCTGCCAACTGTGGATCTCATTCTTGTTTCTGTGGCATTGAAATGCATCCTGGAGGTTGGCAGTGCTTTGATGTGCTAACTTCCAAGAGCTGGCAGGGATTTTTCCCTCAGGTTCGAGCCCATTTTCCCCATCACAGAGGGTCTCTCCAGCAGTTCAGAACAGGTTCAGGTGTTGGGGGCTTTTCCCCAGTTGCTAGAGCAGTTTTTCCCTCTGGGCCTACCCTCTGTGCTTTACTGTGAGCAGTGTTAGCAACAGCCTGGCACTCTGTGACACTGTGATGTGGGGAAAGGAGAATATTTTCTCAATTTTATACCAACATGAATGAAAGTGCTGTTATGCCATTACTGAGAGATATAAATGCACTCAGAGTACAGTTCATCGTTTTCATTTAAGCTTTTATTGATTATTGACCCCAAAGAAATTACCCACAAACTGGAACACAAAAACCCTCTACTGTGCAGATTTGTATTTCATTTAACGTGGCAGTAAATAGAGTTACACAAGAGGGAGAAGCATCTCAGGGAGACTTGTCTGATGCTGCAGATGGATTTTGCAAATATTGTACTGGTGGCTGCTGAAATCTCCAGAGGACAGAGGGAAAATAAGGCAAGGCCACAACCTCAATTTCCAGCACACCAAATCAGAAATGGAAAGGGTTGGGGGGATGCACCTCCTCAGAACACACTGATTTGTGTGTCTTGGTGCGTTCCTGAGTCTCTGCCCTTGGAATGGACTGTGGCACTGGGATGGGGAGTGTGGCATTGGGGATGGGCAGTGTGGCACTGGGGATGGCCAGTGTGGCACTGGGATGGGCAGCGTTGCACTGGGGATGGGCAGTGTGGCACTGGGGATGGACAGTGTGATGCTGGGGATGGGCAGTGTGGCACTGGGGATGGGCAGTGTGTCACTCGGATGGCCCGTGTGACACTGGGGATGGGCACTGTGGCACTGGGGATGGGCACTGTGGCACTGGAATGGACTGTGGCGTTAGGGATGGGCAGTGGGGCACTGGGATGGGCAGTGTGACACAGGGGATGGGCAGTGTGGCACTGGGGATGGGCAGTGCCCCTGCCCTTCCTTTTGCCAGGGCTGGCCACTGGGCTGGTGGCTGTTGGGGTTTCACACTGAGCTCAGGGCAGGGTTTGGCTGTGGGTGGGCACAGCCACCTGCTCTGGCTGGCCACAATGTACTGAGGTGTGTTCAGAGGCCTCAGGTGTGTGCCAGGAATTGGCATTGCTGACCCTGAGATCTCATTCCCACACATGGAGCATTTCCATCCCCCTGGAATCACCAGCTGTGGTGTCTGTGCCTCCCTGTGCCCACGTGCTCTGGTTGTGAGGGATGGATAGTGTGAGGCCTAGAGGCTGATCCACTGAAATAATCTTATTTTACATACTCATGGCTGTGCTATTTGATATTTTCTTCAAAGTAGAAGCTTTTATCACCAGTTTAAGTTGAGTTTGGATGGATTAACAAAGATTAGTATAGAAGTTTTAAAAAACACATGATGTGTAATACATTGTATAATACTCACTCAGGACAAGAAAACACTTAGAAGATTAAGTAGCAGAACAGCAATGAATTGTATGATATTTTTATAATGAATAGAATTTTACTTTTTATCTTCCAAATAATAAGCAAATGCCTACACTGTAGATGGGATGTTGGAAGAGCAGCTCATTCTGCCACCTACATGATATTCTGGCTGGGATCAGCACAGGGAAATTTCGGATCCTTTTTGGGAAGCCATGTGTCTCTGGAATTGCTAAAGGTCTTTGGAAGTGGCATTCAAAGTGTGGAATTATTTGTGTGAAACAAAAGAAGAAGGTGTGATTCTTTCCTGGATGTTTTGTTACTGCCTGTTGGAAGTGTTTGTTATATTCTTGTTTGCCCCTTTGACGGTGAGTTCCTCACCTGCAGCTTGGAGTGCAACCCATTCCATGGTTCCTGGGTTTTCTCCTGGATGTGTAGGAGCAGACAAATTCACTTCATCTTGGCTGGTTGGGTCATCTGTGGCACTGAACAAAGACAATGGAGGCAGGAATGTCTTTTTTTCCCAGTGCAGGACTTGCTGTGTGTACAAACTCTCCCCCCTGTCTGCTGTTGTGCTTTCCTTAATGAAATATTTATTTGAACCCCCTTTCCCATTTGATTTTCCTGTTGTCTCCTAACAGGTTGTGACAGGGGGTAGCAGACTGCTAAAGCATGAAGCCCTGTAAATAAAGCAATTGTTCCATCTTATTGAATTTGTGAGGGAGAAAAAACCAAAGATAACTGTTTCTTATGCTATTTGATGATTTCCTGCCAGTCACAGGTATTTTGATGACAGTATTTCAGATTTAATGGCATTTTAATGTATTAAATGTAATTCTCTTGCTGTAGCTCTGTCAGTCACTCTTTTTTATTTTTTTAATGAACTGAAGGTTTCTACTTTTTAATTATTCCACAGATTAATATATTGAAAATGGGCTCATCTCTATGCCTCAAATTAAGCTAGTTCTGTTTCAGGTTTTTCTCAATTACTCCTGTAATTAAGACCCATAAACCCATAGCAGAAAATAAAATAAGAAAGTAGAAACGAAAATTAAAAGAGGGAGGGAGCATCTATTTGGCTTCCTTAATCATATATTGCTGAAAACTCTCTGAAACAGCCACTGCAAGGGAAATGATGAAGGAACTTGACAGCCTCTGTGTAGTTTTGAAAAGAACATAAAGTTTTCAGAGAGTATCCCATCAGGGATCCCAGTTGGAAACAGTCTGGATGTTCCCACTTAATTATGTGAAAACCTGGCATGGTGCTCTGGGGAAGAATTAAAAGCTGCTAAACCTGCCTCCCACACTGAAGAGGAATATTTAATCAAGTCAAAAGCTTCATTGCACCCCATAGCAAGCCAAGCTCCATCCAGGCTGTTAAATATTTTATTAGTGTTGCTGTTCATTCTGGCCATATATCAGCCCATGGTAACAACAACAGAAGGGTTTTCTTCCCTCGCAGAGAACAGGACTCTGCTGGCTGATTTTCCTTGGCACTTGGGGTGGTTTCTATGGCAAGTGGCCTCAAGGAGAGCTGTGCTTGAGATCTGAAGTGGCCCTGGCTGGAATGTGTGAAGATGGGCAGCATCCTGTGCAGGAAAGAACAATTGGTAAATGTGGGCCATTTTTTACTCTTTTTACACTGCCAGGCACCATTAACTGCATTAATATCAAAAAATGAGGGCGTTGTAGTAACTCACTGACACACAGACTATTTTTGCTCAAGCTCAAGGACACATCTAAAGCCCAAAAAGAAAGAGAGAAAAACATATTCTTGGCTTCAAAGCAAGCTCATATAACTGAAAAATATAGATTTTCTTCCATGATACTCGTGAAACCAGTTGAATTAATTTATTATTTTTTTAACCACCTTTAGCACTCTTTCAGCAAAGTTGGACACCACGTGATTTGTGCTGCAGTTCAGGTCAACACCCACCTTTAGTGGCTGTAAATCATTTGTTAGGTATTCAGTGGTTTATGGTGCCTGCACTGGAGGGCCACCATAAAGCCAGTTATGCACACAGTATGTCAGAAATACATTTTTCATGCTTTTTTGGTGCTCTAGGACATTGCTGAGGGTTTATTGCATTTCTGTGTGCCATAAAGTGAAATGATAGTTCTTTTCCTGAAATGTTTATCTCAAAATGCACCAAGTTTGGCTTGAAATATTTCCAGCCTCTAATGATCATTACAGAGTGTCATTGTCTTCAGCAGCTCGCTACAGATCAGCTCTAAATTAAAAATTAATAGTTCTTTTGTGAGCACAGAGCTTGGTTTAAGCAGCTTGCAAGAGGCCACACGAGCTGATGGTATAAAGATAATTTTTTAAACCACCTTAACCAAAGTTCTGCAGTAATGGAGCCTGAAAAGTTGCTCCTTTTATACATTTGTGAACTTTTAAAACTTAAAATGGCCTCTTGTTTATTTTGTTCTACAGAATAAGAGCAAATATAGAGGAAGGAAAAAACACTAATTACCTCATCTTGAAAATTATGAATCCCACACTAAATATGCCTCTGACTTTTCTCCTCTCAGGGATGAATTCTTATTGCTGTCCACATAAAAAGTGTAGCTGAGTTTTCTGACTGCAAAAACCTTGGAATTTGCAGTGCAAGGGATATCTAAACATAAAGCTGGAATATTCCCAGCCCCAAAACTTTAAACTTTAGCACCTTAATTCTGTAATTATTGTCTCTCCTGTAACTTTGTTAATAGCATAATTTTAAAATTCTGTTGCGCTTCTCACCTTCTTCATGGTGTTATTAAATAAATAAATAGAATTAGAAAATGGTTTTTATTTCAAGAGAAGGAAAAGCAGGATCACTTGACATGACTAGGACAGACAGCAATCACACCAGGACTCCTGTGAGCAGATGTGAGAGGATAATAACACTTGAGAAGGAGGGAGGGAGGGAGTTTTGCTGAGGTCAGTAAGTTCCAACTCAGCTCAGCAGCAGCCAGGAGAGCAATCCTGGTGCTCTGTTCCCTTGGGACACTGTGCCTTGAGACTTTAAAGCACTTCCAAGAGGTATCTGAATCTGCACAAGATTTCAGTGCCATTTTCAATTAGTCCCAAGGACTTGTACAGCAAAGATCACACTAAGGAACTTTTAAGTAAAAGATATATTGATTTAGGGACTGAGATCTTGCCAACTCATCTGGGAACATCACTGTGTTAGTTTTAAGACCTTTTGATGCTCTTGTCATGAAGCCTGATTGTTGAAGTTCTTCATCTTACAGATGTTTCCTTTCATCTCATTGAATAAATTATCCCAGGTGGGCTCCTGACTGTCTTAAGTGTCCTCCATGGATTTAGTGCCCACGTGTTCAGAACAGAAATTAAAATGGGGTCAAACAATGGGAAGGAAGGCTTGTTAAAAGAGGATTTTTAATGAAGGGACAGCTCCATTACTGTAATTGGCATCTCCAGCATATGACCATCCCTCACGCTGAGCTGGGAGAAAAGAAACTGTTTCAAACTCCATAATCCTCCTGCTTTGGGAATGTGGGGCTGGTTTTCAGGCACACGTTGCAACTCTTTCCTTAGTTAGAAAACAAAAAGAAGCTAAATGCAAAAATTACGACCTTAAAGTCATGAAAAACTGTATTTTCCTGCAAATATCCCTGTGGGAAGAGGTTATTCCCCTTGGGTAAGTCCCTGAGGGATGAGGCCCTGGAACCCTTTGGAGCAGTTTTTCCATGTCCATGCAAATGAGTGCTGTTTAATGATTTCAGTGCTGTAGGTCATTGTGTTGCTCGTGTGTTCAATGCAGAGGAAATAAGTTCCTGATAAGCAGGTTTGTATCTTTTAAAAGCAAACACCATGTTGGCTGAGTTGGGAGTTTCCTGCAAAAGTGGCATTTTGATCTATGGATCTTCACTGTAATGAGAGCAGAGAATAAAGCCAAGACAAGAAAGGAACTAATGAAAACAAAATCCAGCTGTAATAGGAGACCAATAGGAAGAACAGGCTTTAGATAATTCTGGCTTCAAAAAGCTGACAGTTTAATTAAAATTCTTATTGAGAACACTAGGTAATCTAGCTTTGCATTTAATAGGAATATTTTGCAAAACAAGTGAGTGACTGTATTTCAAAATATCAATTAATTGGTTGTTGGCTTGGAGAAGTGACTGAGATGAGGAGGTGTCTGTGCCATCGTCCTGCACCATTTGGTGTCTTGCCATGGTGCAGGTGCTGGGAGATGGTGGGCTCATTTTGCATGGCCAGCT
The DNA here is from genome assembly GCA_013396695.1 of Sakesphorus luctuosus. Lineage (NCBI taxonomy): Eukaryota > Metazoa > Chordata > Aves > Passeriformes > Thamnophilidae > Sakesphorus > Sakesphorus luctuosus. The sequence continues at coordinate 3,324,233 of VWZD01002450.1, forward strand.
TTGCAAAACTGAGCTATTTCAGTGGTTTGTTACTTCTATTAAAGTATAGAGCCTTATGTTCTGAAAGGAAATTTAAAAAAAAAAAAAGAAAAAGAAAGGTAATTAGTTTTTTTTTTTTTACTCCTGTTGACACAAACCGAAGATGTGCATTTAATGCTTTTAATAAAACTGGGCTGACTTTCAGGTCTGACTCATTTGGAATGTCAAATAAAAGCCTTTTTGAAAAAAATAAAGTAGTGATATTTCTCCTTCAAACCTCATAGACAGTGGTTTCTAAGCTTATCTTGGCAAAGTGGATGCAAAGCCTGGTGTATGCCCTGCTTATCTCCTGCAGTTGCTCCAGTGCTGCCTGACAATCATTTCCTTTACACCACCAGGAGAGGGGAAGGATTAATCCAGCTTTGGAGCCGGGCTCAAGGAGCAGAGGCACAGCCTTTTGCTCAAGGTCATTCAGAAGATTATTGACAGAACCAGGATTAAAACTCTCTTTTTAAATCCTAAAAGATGAGAGGTTTTAACAGAGCCTGGGAGTGTTTGGGGGGTGTCTCATGAATTTTAGCAAATTGAAACTCTTTCTTGGTAAGCTTGTTTTGTCCACAGCAAACCACGTGGGCATGCAAGAAAAGGAATGCAATTTCTCTTCTCTTTTGGCTTTCCTCTTTAATTTATGGTGCTTAAAATCAGCTGTTAAGACCAAATTGTTCAAAGCCTCCTTTCTGGTAGGTAGCTTAGGTACCCTTGGAATTCCTGTTTGCATAAGTGGGGAGTGAAACAATTGAGTTTGACTCAAAAGACATAGTTATGTGTGTTTGATTTTTAAACTTGATATAAATTGCTACTGGAAGAAGTTTAGAGTCAATGTGGACACTTGAGGGGTTTAAGAAATGTCTATTTTGATCACTTTAGTTGGCTCTCCATCAAATAAATACAGTTTGAATCTGCTTGTGAACAAAACCTGAGTAGCCCTAAAAAACCCCAAACCCTTGCAAGGGATATAGAATCACAGAATCATAGAATCATGGAATCATAGAATCATAGAATGGATTGGGTTGGAAAAGCCCTCCGAGATCATCAAGTCCAACCCTTGGGCCAACTCCAGTCCCTTTACCAGATCATGGCACTCAGTGCCACGGCCAAGCTCAGTTGAAAAACCTCCAGGGATGGGGAATCCACCCCCTCTCTGGGCAGCCCATTCCAATGCCTGAGCACTCTCTCTGCAAAGAAGTTTTTTCTGCTCTCCAGCTTCAATTTCCCCTGGCAGAGCTTGAGCCCCCCGTGCCCCCTTGTCCTATTGCTGAGTGCCTGGGAGAAGAGACCAACCCCCACCTGGCCACAACTTCCCTTCAGGCACTTCCAGACAGTGCTGAGGTCACCTCTGAGCCTCCTCTTCTCCAGCACAAACACCCCCAGCTCCCTCAGCCTCTCCCCACAGCACTTGTGCTCCACTCCCTTCTCCAGCCTCGTTGCTCTTCTCTGGCCCCGCTCCAGCCCCTCAATCTCTTGCCTCAACTCAGGGGCCCAGAACTCAACACAACATTCAAGGTGTGGCCTCCCCAAGGCAGAGTCCAGGGGAAGGCTCACTGCCCTGGGCCTGCTGGCCACGCTACTTTGGATCCAGGCCAGTCTCCCATTGGCCTTCTTGGCCACCTGGGCACACTCTTGGCTCCTGTTGAGCTTCCTGTCAATTAGTACCCCCAGGTAATCATGCTTTAATTCTCAGCTGCCCACGGTCTGTAGAAATGGTTTCTCAGTACAGGGTGTGCCTCCTGAAGTCTGGAAACAAAATCAAACAGGAGCCAACAATAAAGCTCAAACCTCGACAAGTCTTTGGATGTATCAGTTGTCTGATTTCTGCTTGGAACAGAAACACTCGTTAGGCTTGGAAACATTTTAGACAAGGAAAATAAGAAAATAGGTCTACTGAACTACTGAGCTGTGTTTATTGGCCACTATGCTTATGTCCTATTTATTTAATGTATAGAATCATTGGATTGTTTGGTTTGGGCTGGAAGGGACCTCAAAGCCCACCCAGTCCCACCCCTGCCATGGGCAGGGACACCTCCCACCAGCCCAGGCTGCTCCAAGCCCTGTCCAACCTGGCCTTGGGCACCTCCAGGGATGGGGCAGCCACAGCTTCTCTGGGTTTATAATTTTCTTAAAATCCTTCTTTTCCCCATGTTTCTGAGGCAAACAGCCTCTCTGTCCTTGGAAGTCCAGGACATAAATTTGCAACTTTTGCTGAGTTCTTCCAAAACGTGATGGAGAACTTTACGAAAGACAAAAGAAGAAAAGGTGAAAAAAAAAAACCACTAAAAAGAAAAAACATTCTTAAATCAGGGACCTGTCAATAGCATCAAGGAAACTAAATTTAACAGCTAATTTACTGGTGACAGAAATATAATCCATATAATTTATGCATCTAATATAATGTGTCATTTGTGTTTAAGGAGGAGAGCAAGGCAGCATCTAATAAAATGTAGAAGAAAAATGAGTCTGTGAGGTGAGTGACAGAAATGTTCATTACCTCAGTTCTTTCCCGTGGTGTTCCTCTCTTTTTCAGGCAGGAATCTGAAGAGTTTGATCCTTATGAAGTACAAAATTATTGCTTTAAAGGACATCTTTCCCCCCCCCACCCCTTTCTTGTCAAAACTTAAAATTGTTCCAGTTCAAAACCAATCAAAGAAGAAACAGAAGATTCTGACTTCATCCTTGTCCAAGGAGAGCAAAGAGAAAAGAGGCCAAGGGCTATTTCAGAGATGAAAGAGCAGTGGAAGTTAATTTGGAAACACCTTCAGTCTCTCCAGGTCGTGTTCAGACAGGTGAGTAAAGGGGGTCTGGTGTTCTGCAGCCTGCCCTGGAGGAGAGGAAATCCAAAGGCCAGGAAAGAACTGGGACTGTTGTGCTACAACATCATCCCAAAATGAATTTATAGTAGAGCTGTGTCTGGAAATGCAAAACAAGGGTGAAGAAAATATGGGATATTGAAAAACACTTGAAGCAAAACCTGAGATTGCTTCTGGATTAAGCTCCTGATGTATTTTATTGTTGCTCTTGGACATGGCACGATGTTTAGTGAGCCCAAAGCCCTGAAGAAGCACAGAGGGTTGTGGACTTTGCCCCCAACCCCAGGTGACAATCCAGAAATTGGCTACAGAGCACTGAGTGGGGCCAGGAACTGAGAAAATACCTGCTCTAACTCTGACTAACACAATTCTGCTCCAGTGTAGCTTGGGGTTTCTGCTCTCTGAGCCTTACAAAGCTGCTTTCTGTACTTGGAGAAGAATTCTGATACTGTTCTTGTCATGTCTGAGGGAAGACACGACTCCTCCCGTTAAGCACATCTTAATAACAACATAAAATAAGAAGCTTCTCTACACTTGCATGAAAGAAACTTTCTGCGAAATATAAATGGAGTGTAAAATCCTTCTTGCTGTGACAGGCATTAGTTCCTGTAAAAACATTTACTGTTTCTTACATGTTGGCACTTGGCAGTTCAGAGATGCTACAGCACATACAAGGTGATACCTTGGGATGTGAGAAACACATTTATCCACAGGCAGTTTGCCATTAGATTAAGAGAAACTGTTGGTTTGAAAAAGGAAAACTGTGGTGTTTGCAGAACAGACAACGGAGCAAACAACCCCTGGCTTTTTGTTTATTTATGTTGTAATCCTATGATATTATTATTCCTTTAAAGCAAAAGGCTCACTAATTCTATCTGTGGTATTTATCAATGTTTAATGCAACAGCTATTCCTAGAGAAACAGGAATACTCAGAACTTTCATAGCAGTTTTGCAAACTAATACTTCTGGTTAAGTATTTAAAATGCTTCAAACACTTAAACGTTTAAGCTTGAATGAGCAGATCCAACTTTAATCCCTTTTATTTGAAATACAAAGATGAAGGTGGAGATGGAGAGTTTCAGCAAAATTCTGGATGGAGTTCATGCAGTTTTATTCCAGATGTTACTTCAGGGAGAGAACTTATTGATAGATTTGCACAATGCCTGTTTTCCTACCCCCCTAATCTGGCTTTGTGTAGGGGCTTTTAATACAAATTTGGCTAAAGGTGTCACCTTTGAACTGATTTAATACCCTTTTAGGATGCTCAGTGAGGTTATTCAGTTACAAAAACAAGTGATTGCTGCTTTGGAGCTGGGAATCCAAATAGGATTGAGGAAAAGAGGAAAAAAGGGAGTCATTACAGTGCAGTTACCACTGCTTTAAACCTTTCCAAGTGTATTTTGTCGCAAGCAAACAGCTTTTCCAAAAATGGAAACTTTCCACAAGTCCACACCACCTTCAGTAAAAGGCAGAGAAACACAAGTCCAAATGAGTCATTCCAAGGAATGTCCAAACATTTCTGAAGTAGAACTTCTAGGGGTGTTTTAAAGTGTTTTAATTCTTACACTACATATTTAAAAATGTGGTACTGAAATCAAATATTTCTCTTGACTCAAACTGGCCAACATGATTTATAGAGAGCTCTAAGTGGTAAATTGGGATGAGAATTGGGATGGAAATGGAAGGTTTTGTTGCCTTTGACCAGAGCTAAAAACCAGAACATCTTACACTCCCATAGAGGCTCCTCAGGTGTTTGTGCTTAGAGGGTAAAATTCACTTCTTGGATGTATTAAAAAAAAAAAAAAAAGGGGAAAAGCATAAAAAAAGTCAAGCAGAAAGCAATGAAGTGACATATTTCTGCACAGAGGAATGTTGAAAGGCTAAAGCCAGGCTTGCAGGACAACTGGAGTGAGGCTGGAGAGAAAAGATGCAAAGGGGAAGTGATGGGACATAAAGAGCACTCAGCAAATCCTTCTGACATCGGGGTCACAGAGGCACTGCTGGTTCTGTCTTTAGTCTTTTATCTGCATTTTGGAGGCTTTCTCACTTCTGAACCTCAAGTCTGAACGTTTTATCCCAGTGTTTAATGCCATGTAGTTAAGTACTTAATCACTGAACCCAAAACTAATGCAGAACTATATATTTTGATTTAAAAAGTCTCTGCCAAATGTCTTGTTCTTGACCTCTTAAAAAGGATGAGCTCATGTCTTGCTGTGTCATCAGGTTGAATCTTTAAACACAGATTGCCAGGTTTGTCACAATCATTGCCAGTGGTCATTTAATGTGTCTGGAGAGAATTAAGTGCATGCAACAATGAGATATTAAGCATTGTGAGGGAAAGCCAAGCAGGGTGAAGGCAGAATTCCCCTGTGCCCTTTGCAGGTGTGGCTGCCAAAGCTTCTCTGCCTGCCCTTGCTGCAATCCTGGCCATTCATGCAGTGCCAACCACACCAACAAGGGAATGGCTTGGTTAGTTCGTAGCACAGACTTGGGACATGTTGTTCAGCTGAGTTCAAGGAGAGAAACTTGCACTCTCTGAGGAAGAGACAATTCCTGGAGTTCTCACAGCAGTGGGAATGCTTTTACCTGTTAGGAAAACACAAAAGCATTGAGATCAGAGACTTATTTGCAATGGAAACTTGCTGTCATCAGCAAAACCTTTCCTCCTAACAAACTAGAAAAGGGAGAGAAACAGGTTTGAGCTCAGCTTGATGAGGAGTTTGTGTTTTGTGTTTGATCTGGCTGAAAGTCAGCCTGTTTCAGAGCAGAGGAGCAATTCCCAGGGACAGACATCCTGCTGCTGCACTGCCTGAATCCTCTGCTGCCTCCAAACCTCCCTCCCCCCTGGAGCTGCAGCCCCTTCAGATTTCTGGGAGAAGCTGCTCCTGACGTGTCCAAAGGCCTTTTGTGGCTCTTGAGCAGCCCCAGGAGCTCAGGGGGTTGGGGTTGGGTGCAGGAACCTCAGTGCCATTGCAGCTGCTGGGGCTGCATCCCGAAATCCCAGTGTCTGAGTTGAGGAACTGGGATTTTCAGCCCCCTCCAGGAGCATTTGGACAGGAGCAGAATGGCAGAGGCCAAGGCTCTCTTGTTTGGGGAAGGTTTGATGTCTCAGTGCAGAGAGCAGGTGGTCACTCCTGGTTTGGATTTGTTTCACTTTCCAGCAAGTTGATGCCCTTTCCCTGTTTTACACCCCAAACATTTCACGTTTGAGAATTCAGTAATAAAGCAGTATCTTTAAATTTGTCTGCAGTATCTTTAAACTTGTCTTAATGCATCAAGGCTGCAAAGAGAATGAGGTGGCAAAGATTCCACTTTTTTATAGCTCCTGGTTTTTCCTCACTGTTCCTTTGTAAAACAAAGCTGCATTTATTGCCTTTTAGAGCAATACATTTTATGGGATTTATGTGATAAATGACTTGAGGCAGCACGATACATTTTCCTTTCCTGAGGTTTTCTTATGTGTGTTTGTATGTCTGTGCTTAAAGGGAAAGTGGAATTATGTAGGACAGTAAAAAGGGAAGCTGAGGGATGAGGAGGGAATGGCTCTGTCTCAGAATTAAAGTGAGAGAAAGAGCAACAAAAGAAATGGTAAGTACATATTAGAATTTACATTCTGGATGAACAGTAAAGCACCCAAATGAGGGAAATCTACTCTCAGATTCTTCAGCTCTCTCAGTAAACATATGCAAACTGCCATTTGAAAGATTCACTTGTCTTTTGGTGACAATAAAATCTCTTCTTTAATTGACAATCACAGTTCCACTTAACAAACCTGCCTGAGCACACTTACCTCTGCAAATTTATCCCTGTGATAAAAGCCATCAGAACAAGAGAAACAGTTGTATTTAGTGCTTCATATCTAAATATTTCTACAGATTTAATTGCTTTGTCTAACTGAAAGTAGCAGTTTTCTGCCTTTTTTTGTTCCCCAAACAGCTCCAAATGTTCCCATAACAGCAGATTTCTGCCACTTTGCTTTGTAAGCAGAATCAAACCATGGTAACACAGAACTCTGAAAGTTTCATAACAAAGTGAGATGTCTTGTTCTTCTGGTGCCTTCTCTTCCCACATATTTAGAATTTCTTGCAAGGAAATGTAAGGAGAATATTCCAATGCACTTTCCCTACATTGTGTGGATTAATATTTTCTGTCTAGGAAAACATCATCAGAAGCATCAAAACCCCTAGAGCAGACTGACCTTAGAGCTGAATCCCAGAATCATTAGAGAGGTAGATTATAATGCTTGTATGGGTTTGTAGGTGTCACTTTTCAGACCTGAACTAAAGTCTTAAATATACAGTAGAAAACACTGATGGTTTTATTTATTAAGGGAAGAAGGTTTCAGAGTAATCCTGACTCAAAATTAAAATTGATGTTCTTTATATAGTGGGAACTGGTGCACTGAAATCCAAATTTTGTCTTGATCCAAATGAATAATAAAAAGGAAATTGTTATTTGTTTATAAAGGATGTATCTCTAAACATATATTTTTATTTCCTCTTCCGTGTAACAAGTGAGTGGATGAGAGGAAAGGGCCTCAAGTTGGCTTAGTTTAAATATTAGGGGGAAAATTGTGACAGAAAGAGTTGCCAAGTTTTGGAACAGGCAGTGGGGGAGCCACCACCCCTGGGAGTGGGGAAAAATGTGGGGAGGTGGCACTTGGGGACAGGGTTTGGTGGTGAACATGGTGGTGATGCTGGTTCATGGTTGGGCTGGATGATCTTAAATATCTTAACAATTCTATGACTTTAGGATTGCTCCTTGTTTTTACATTCTTGTAAATCCTGTCCTGTCAGTGACAGATCATGTTGGACAGCACTGAAGGATCCAGAATGTTCTGCTGCCTTTGAGCTGATTTCAGAGTTTGGATTAGAGATTGGCTGATTCCATTGTCCTGATTAAGTTTCCAAATAAATGGTTCACTCCCTAAATTCCCTCTCCATTGGTAAGTCAAGGCTGAAAAGGCAATAACAATAAGAAAATTGCAGGGTAGCTTTAATGGCTAATGTATAGGAATGAATTTTTTGTGGCTCTCATAAAAATCAAAAAGATTGAGCCAAATGAATTCTTTTACTTCTGAATTTGCAGTTTCAAGTTCAGTGCTTAGTGCATAGAGGGAGATGATAGTCTTTTACATGTAATGGTGTTTCATTAGCTTCCCTATTTATTCAAATTATGCTTTTACTGTTATAGAACTCTTATGTTTATATTTACATTTTATAGGCTTATGTTTACTTAAGAGAATGACTTGAAAACATTCCACAGATGCAGCAGCACTGAAAACCTGCCACAATCCAGTGAGAAAGTGCTTAGTTAGTAAAAGTCATTTAATCAAAACCATTCAGACTGTTGGGGGGTGGGGAAAGAAACCACTTTTATGGTAATTGCATGGAATAAAGATCTGCTGCTGTTCCTTGACTGGCATGTGGTTGGAGAGTCAGAGCTCATGCTCTTGGAGGTTCAATGTCTGCAAATGGCTCAGGCCTCTGAAAGAATAGTTTGGGAAATTGAAACCCTCTCCCTGGGACAGCAAAACATGAGCTTGGTGGAATATTCCACCCAGTGCCCAAGGAAGTCCTTTGTTGGTGTCACCAGGACAGAGGAAAAAAGTAAAATTAACAGCAAAAGCCAAACTGTGGAACACATGACAGAGGAAATCCTTCTCTCCTAATATTAAGCCAGCCAGTCACTTAACAGAATTTTCAGGTAAAATATCTAAAGCTGTATTTTGTGCCCTGGGAAGTCTGTTACTTCCCCCTGGAGAGAGCTGAATGTTTCCCAGCACTAACACAAAGGCTGCAGTGCCTTTTGCTGGGAGCTGTTCTTGTCTGGCCTCCCAAGACTTGCATGTGCTTTTCCAGGCATTCAAAAAGAAACTCTTGAATCCTGGAATGCTTTGGGTTGGAAGGGAACTTCGAAGGTCATCCAGAGCAACCACAAGGCTTCATCTGGCACACCTTGAGTGTTGTGTTGAGTTCTGGGCCCCTGAGTTGAGGAAAGAGATTGAGGGGCTGGAGCGGGGCCAGAGAAGAGCAACGAGGCTGGAGAAGGGAGTGGAGCACAAGTGCTGTGGGGAGAGGCTGAGGGAGCTGGGGGTGTTTGTGCTGGAGAAGAGGAGGCTGAGAGGTGACCTCAGNATTCTATGTGTGCAGAGCTGGAACCGACTCTGGGGCTGGTGGAGGTGTTGGGGGACACTGAGGTCACCACGTCCAGATCACTCAAGTTCAAACCCGCTGGGTTTAAGCAAAGCCTCAATGCACAAGGTTGATCATAATTTTCCCATCCCAAGGAAGTCTGTGCATGGCTGGATTTCAGGCCAGTGATTGGGATATAACTCAGGAGCTTGAACACCTGCACTTGGACTCTGTTCTTGAGTTACGGGGTCAAGCTTTGCAAATGTTTTCTTTCCAGGACACCCAAATCTCCAGTTTTTTCACCAGCAGAGCTTCTGGTGGTCTGAACCCTCTGCGTGAGGGGCTGGACAGATTTCAGGGCTGGTTTAGGCAGGAAGGGAGTGAGTTTTGGGAACCTTCCCACCTGGCTTTAGGATTATGTTTCCAATCTGTGGTCATTTTGGGTCAAACTGCTGTAATTCCATAAATTGTCTCCTTGACTCTGTTCCTGCTGCTCAAAGGAGTTTCTCTTCTGCTGCTCAAAGGAGTTTCTCTTCAATCAGTCTATTCTGTACACAGACTTGAAAGGCTTTACCTGTTTTACAGCAAGATGAGTAAAGAGCATGATTCATAATAAAATAATTATTAATTTCATAATTTATCTTGCAACTCTTCCATGTTCCCATCCATAAGGAGGGGGAAATTTGGAAGCATTAATTGATATTTCTAATTAATTAACAACACTTATAGATAAATTCCAAAGCATGAATTTTGGCCCAACTACCAGTTCATGGTGTCAGACTTTTCTGTGTGATTTATAACTGAGTTCAAAAGGTCTTCATTTTAAATTTTGGCTTACTGAGCCTTTTTAAAGAAAACTGAAAGTTAAAAAGCTCATTTTTTAAAAGAATTTAAATTAAATATCACTCTTGCAGCTTCAGGGTTCATAAATGTTTTCAGACAAACCAATATAAGTTAGAAAATATTTAAACAGACACTAAAAATGTAAGTATAGAGAGCATTAATTTGGAGCATTTTATCATAAAGGCATTTGCAAATCACTTCCTACATTACTGAGCCATTTGTAGTTATTTGTTCTTTTGCCACTGGAGCAGACTAAAATCCTTCTTTCCAGCTTCTTGCTGCTGTTTTCTCCTGCAATGAGTTGTGTTCCCCACACAGCCCCCATGATCGATGCAAATATGCTCTGATTTTTTCCCAGAGCAATTCCCCCCAAATACCAGAGTTCACTGCCAGGTTAGTGCCTCCCGTGCCTCTGATTGAAACCTGGAGGCCTCATTTATAAACCATTTTTTTCTGCATCACCATTTAGGGCTTGAGTGATGTGATGCCTCCCTATCAGTTTATTCCCAAGCACAGGTAAATGTTGACTCCATCACCTGAACGGGAGAATCCCAATTTTTCATGAGCACGGCACATCTTCTTTTGACATGATTTGGGTCTCTTAGAACGAGTGGAAAGATTTATCACTTTTTGATGAATTTAACTGAAATTCAGAAATCCTGGCAAGGATATTATAAAAAAGCAAATAGCACTGAGGTGTATTTTAGGTTACACTCCATAAAGTCACTGCAAAAGGTGAATTTGGGAAGAGTTCCAGAGTCAACTGTAATATTCCTAACCTGTATTTGAGACACAGAATCAGAGACTTATGAAGGTTGGAAAAGACCTCCAAGATCATCCAGTCCCACCTCCTTTACAGTTTTAAACAAATAAACAAACAAACAAAAAAATGTGACACAATGAAAACAATTTCTTGCTCCTCAACCTACTTGGTCTTCCACCAAGGATAAAAATGTCTCTGTCCAAGTACAAGTGGCTGCTGTTTTGTGGTTTTCCAAACAAACTTCTGAGAGAGATTTACAAAGAAATTTGCACAGTGTCAGTGTTTGGGGAGATGAACTGCAGCTCCCCAAACTCCAAGCACTTCAGGGGCACCATTCAGTGCTCAGGAAGGGGGGATAAGAAAACTGTTATCCCACTGAAGGATCTTGGATGTTTTAAAGCAAAAAGTTGCCCATTTCCCAAGTGAGGATTTATTTCTATCAGCCTCCAGCTCTGCTGAGGCACAGGAAGGCTTTGAAGGCTGTTCTTCATCACAGATTTACTACTCACATATTTCCATTTGTTTCATAATGTTTCTTCTCCCTATCTGTGCCATTTGAAATCACTGTCTGGGCTGATCCCCAGATGAATTAATTACTTTAAGTTCTTACACTGTAGATAACATTCCACCTGTATTTATTTGGTTGTGTTTATTTGAATTTTTCCCTGGAGCAAGTTAGTTTTCAGTAGATATTCAATCCCAAGTTATTCTCCCAGACAAGAACCCAAGTAGAGGCTTTCCTCTCTGATACCCTTTATTTATTGTTTCAGAGTTGGAAAGGAACTGGTTCTGCCACTTTTTTTTGAATGAAATACAGGTTTTTCCACTAAATCAATGTCAAACCTGATAGACAGGAGGAGGATGAGAGCCTGGGAACTCAATACACACAAGGTTTGGACTTAGCCATTTTTTGACTTTTCACCCCAGAATTACAATGAAGACAAAGGAGTGTTTTTAATCCTGGAGCAGTGGCATATCCATCACATTTTCAAGCTGTTTCCCTACAGCAAGTTCCCTGCCTCTTATGAGCACAGTTGTTAATGCTTTGGTCAGGATTCCAGCGCAGTGTGTTTGGCCAAGTTGTATTTATTTGGAAAAACTTGGAAATGTGGCCCACTAGATCATTCCTACAGACTCGTTGGGGCTGGGAAGTGGCCTTTTACTCACTTTTATTTACCCCTAAACTTGCCTGCCTGGTGTTGCAGGCCTGGCAGTGCTCTCAGTCCCACTGCCCAGAGAAGGAGCAAACTCCAATCTTTACCCTTGACTCTTCCATTTCTCAGGAAGAGTTTCCCTCCTTGATTTAACTCCAGCTGCACTTTGGAGACCTTTTCTGAGGGATGTATCTCCCAGGACAGAGATGTCACTTAGATTCTGATGGAAGCTTTGCCTGCGATCAGATTTCTGTAAAACCTTGTAATTGAGGTTTGGTCCCAAAGGCTTTCTCCTTCCTAACACTTGACACTGAAAGCAGCTGGGCTTTCTCCTTCCTTTCAGAAATGCCACTTCCAGCATATATAGAACTTATTCCCCCTCCTCCCTTCCAAATTTGGGGGCCTTGTTGAGAGGAGGTTTGGTTATAAAGACCAGTGTGACTTCTCTGAATGTTGGAAGAAACAGGAGACAGAAGTGACCCAACAAATCTGAGCCTCCTAATTTTGTGGTGGTGCCCTCAGAGGAAACGAAGCTCCAACAACATCCTGGCCTAAGAGAGCCCCCAGTGAGCAAATCTAAACTAGATTTCTTACTTATCTCTGGGGTTTTTCCTGTCCAGCTGTTAAACTTCAACTTTCTTTTGTCCCATCTCCCCATAAACACGACCAAGTTCCCCATCTGCCCCAAACTCAGCGTGGCAGTGCCTTAGTTCTGCTCACAAGCATTTCAGAACTGTCCTGAAGCCCCACTTTACACTTATTGCCTGAAGGAATAGGAAAACCTTTCCAATTACTCAGTGTCCCTGGAATATCAGGTTTTACTGTATCCATATTCTCACTGTCTGATACCAAGGACCATCATGTCCTGTCCAGATGTTCAGAGCAGCAACAATCAGATTTTTTGTTTGGCAGCACAGGACTGATCTGCCAGTTCAAATCTGCTTTTCTGGGCACATTTTGTGTTCCTGCATACAGGGGAAAATGAGGGCATTAAACCCCACTCTGTAGCTGTAAACCTTCTTCATGATTCTGCCTTTTCTTCTCCTTCAAAGGTCTCAAATACCATTTTAATTTAATTGTTGTGTGTGAGGGGATGTGTGTAAATAAATCTATGGCTGTTTTGGTTTTTATCAAGTGAAAGAAAGCTGAGGATTCTGAAGTTGGTTGTGTAAGTGAATGGAACGTCCAAACTCAATTCCATGTATTTTCCAAATAGGTTATTACTTGAAGTGTCAGGTTATAGTCAGTATTCCACAGGGTTGGGACATCTGGCTCAGGCTCAGAGCTGGTTACAAATCAGTGTCACCACTCCCTGTCCCCAGCAGCTCAGGCACAAGGGCCAGGGCAGCCTCAGGGCCCGGCAGGATGAGCCTGAGTGAGCCCAGGATAAGAACTGTCCCCTCAGCACCATCACTGTCCCCTAAGCACTGTCACTGTCCCCTCAGCACCACCACTGTCCCCTCAGCATCACCACTGTCCCCTCAGCACCATCACTGTCCCCTCAGCACTGTCACTGTCCCCTCAGCACCATCACTGTCCCCTCAGCACCGGCACTGTCCCCTCAGCACCGCCACTGTCCCCTCAGCACCGGCACTGTCCCCTCAGCATCCCCACTGTCCCCTCAGCACTGGCATTGTCCCCTCAGCACCGGCACTGTCCCCTCAGCATTTCCACTGTCCCCTCAGCACCGTCACTGTCCCCTCAGCACTGTCACTGCCCCCTGTGCACTGTCACTGTCCCCTCAGCTCTGGCACTGTCCCTTGCGCACTGTCACTATCCCCTGTGCACTGTCACTGCCCCCTGTGCACTGGCACTGTCCCCTGTGCCCTGGCACTCCCTCCCAGTGCTCTGGATCTCAGAGCAGGCCGTTGTTCCAAGGCAGCCCCCGGTGAGGCAGGAGGGGCTGGGGCTGCTCTGCTGGCCCAGGATGGATCTGCCCTGAAGGAAACACTCCCTGCTAATGGGCTGACCTGTGTCTGGAGGATTTTTCTTTCCTGTCTGTGTGATTATAAAGGTCAAAGGTAATTTCCCAAACTTACATCCAAATGACTCAAGGCTGTTAAATGTTTGACCACCCACTGTGATTTAGTGCAATAATCAGTTTAAACATATCCTATACTGAAAAATGATCAAGCATTTCCTGTGTTCAACTCCCCGGGGTTTTCCAGGGCATTTACACTTAGGCAAGAAAAAAAACTCTAATAAAAAAAACATCAGAATTTTTTTTTTCAAGAAACAACCTGCAGATTTGTGCTATTGTCCTAATAATTGCTTTGTATTTTAAGCAGGCATTTTTCTTTAGCTAACCTTCTGCTATGCACATTAAAATAAAGTTCAGAGGAAAACTTCTTTAGTGGGGGTGGCATCAGAGTGCTCTGAGCATCCATTTGCTGCAGTACCTGAAGGGGCAATACTTATTTACAGGTCGTGCTTCTGGTAGAACATTTTCCTGAGTGGTCTTGGATCATTTGCCTGGTAAAAGCAGCAGCTGCAAAAGAGTCAATGGCATCACACACAAGTTGTTATTATTTCCATGCTGCTGCTGCAGATTCCAGATTTTTTCACGCAAAGATATTGTTTGGTGATCTGAGCATCATCCTTGAAGGTGAGGATTTCTGCTGGAAAATGTCACTGCCACCAGCATTTGGGAAAATTGAGTCTTTGTGTTATTGTAGCTAATAATAAATATTCTCTCTCCTGCAAAATGAGGATCCTTTCTCTGTACTTATTGAGAACAAATACTTGGGCTTTTAGAGATGAAAAGTTTATCATGTTTTTGACTTGGTGTTGCAAAACAACCTTTGAAAGCTGAATTTGACAGAGGGAAAATAAAATGTGGAACAAGGCAAAAATTTGGGGGAGAGATTAGACAGTTCTGAAATCAGGCAGCAGAAACAAAACCTGCCATGACCTTATGCTCCAATAATTATAAAACCAGGAGAAATAATTATGTCACATGTTGTAAGAATAATTTCCTGTGGTGTTAAAGTTGGCCAGGGTGATGGGTTAATGGAACAAATGTCTCTCTAGATTTGACTGATCTGTGCTGGAAATCAATACTCAGAAAGAGCCAGGGGGGCATTTGGCTTCTCCTGCTCTGGGGCTTTGTCTTTCTGGGAAGGAGGATCCCATCCCATCCTGGCCAGAGGA
>VWZD01002450.1:3339534-3400640 GCA_013396695.1 Sakesphorus luctuosus
AGAGGATCCCATCCCATCCTGGCCGGGGGATCCCATCCCATTCTGGCCAGAGGATCACATCCCACCCTGACAGAGGATCCCATCCCATCCTGGCCAGGGGATCCCATCCCATCCTGGCCAGGGGATCCCATCCCATCCTGGCCAGAGGATCACATCCCATCCTGACAGAGGATCCCATCCCATCCTGGCCAGAGGATCCCATCCCATCCTGGCCAGGGGATCACATCCCATCCTGGCCAGAGGATCATATTCCATCCTGGCCAGAGGATCCCATCCCATCCTGGCCAGAGGCAATAAGGTGGGAAAGGGTCTTTGGTTTCCACCCTAGAGCTGTACTTCTCTTGTTAGTGGCTCCAGAGGTGTCTGTGCAAAGTTCGAGTTGTATCATGAGCTTGGCAGCACTAATTGTTTTATTGGGGTTTCATTTGGTTTTAGAGTAGCCACTGATACAGGTTTAGTGATTTACACCATTGATATTTTCTAATAGGTCCTGTTGAATCAACTAATGATGGTCTATTAAAAAAGGAAATAAATTAATACCTTAACTCTGCCAGGGAAGTTGTTTTCTGCTCTAGACTAATAATTGACAAAAGAACTATGAGTGAGATCAGTAGAAGGAAAATACCTTATTTGAAAGGGTTTTGAAACCTTATTTTAAAGGTTCTTGAAGGTGTTTGATTCCAGTAACCCCCATTTATGATGATGTGGCAGATCGTCCTCACCCAGGCAGACAAATGAATGCCTGAGGTTTGCTCCGAAATGACCAAGCTTGGTCAAAAGAAGTTCTGAAACACCCTTTGGATCTGTAAAATATCAATGCCTTGGGTTTGGGGGGGTTGAAAGGAACATTCCCAACCTGCTGATTTCCCCACCCCACCCCCCATAGGAAGCTCTGAGCATCTTTCAGAGCAGGGAGTGTCACTCATATCCTCTGAGTTTTCCATGAACTCAGGAATTGAGTCAAACTTCAACAAAAGGTGATGCATGTGGAGAGAAGGAATTAAAATTGTATTAAGATCAGCTGCATCAGTCCTGATATATTTTCCACTTCATCTTTCTTTCAACTGGAATTAAAAATTGCTGCTCTTCTTGACTATTTTTATTATTTTATAACTCGCTTCAAAACTTGATATAAACTTCAGGTGCTCAGCATTTTTTGCCAATGTTGACCCATGACTGGTCAATTTAAATTTCAACAAGGTCAGACCTACCCCTCATAAATCATATCATGAAATGCCTCATAAAATCTGAAAAATAAGCCACTGGGAAGTGCAGAGGGAACAGGACCTTCTTCAGCTGTTGAAAAAGCAATAAAATGCCCCAGCATTTCTCTGTGTAAGAGCCATAACAAAACCTTTCCAGCCAATAATCTGACTCGCTTTTAAAGAACATTCAATTTGCTTTATAGTGAAGATATTTTCTGAGTTTATTATATAGACAACACCGAACTGGGGGCCAGCCTGGGTCAGTGACACGGTGCCTGATCTGGTGTTTCTGTGCAATAATCCCTGCTCAGACTGGATTTCCACAGCTCGGTGCCAGTGACAGCCAAGAGGGATTGGGACTAAAAGCAAAAATATGTTGTGGGCAAACAAAGGTTCCCCCAAACTACTCTGTGGGCTTTCCAGAAGAACAGCAGCATTTGTTTTATTAATGCCATTGCAGTTGAGTGGCTTTTCAGGCCGTGTTGGAATCACCTTGAACTGCTGATTTTCTGGCTGCAATTAAATCTGTGGTTTAACAATTAATTTGGAGGGGGTTGTTTTTTGTTTTTTGGGTTTTTTTCAAAAATTGTTGTGGAATTTTATTCAATTTTGAATTAGAGAGAGAATTTGTGAGATTTACCAATGCACTACCTGTATCCAGATGACTAAATGCCGCCTCCACTTACAGCCTGGATTCATTTGGGTTCTTCTGAGTTGCTGCTGGTTTAATTGGGCTCTTCTGGGGCTTCCATTGCTCCCCAAGAGCAGTGAAGGAGCTGGAAGGACATTTGTTGCTGTGTGATGCCCTGCAGTTGCTGCAGCATCGTAGAAACCCACAGAAATCCACAAAATACTGTCTCATATGAATTATTTAATATATATATATATATGCATATATATATATACACACACACACACATATATATACACACACACATATATATACACACACACACACACACACACACACACATATATATATATATTTGAGTGCTGTCTGTGTATTACTTATGTATGTTCTTGTCTATAGATTGGAATTTTTAATTTTTTTTTTCATGTGAAACACAGAGAGGTCCCAATAACTTATCTATATTTGCCCAGATCTTGGTGTGACAAAGCACAGAAGTCCCATATTGATGAGCAGGATTGGAAGGTGTGTTATCCATTCTGCTGAGCTGCAGCCAGAATTTTCAGTGTTCATGGGGGTGGGACAACCCTCTTTTGGAAGCTGTGAAATAGGAAATTTGTGTGAGGAAATTTCTTTCCCGTTTCTCCAACGCTCAGAATTATTTACATTTCAAAGTAAAACAGGCTGCTCCTGTGTAAGTGAAATGGGATTATTTTGCTTTGCTCTAAGATTGGCCAGACTATCATGTAGCTTTGCAGTCTGGGACAAAGCCTGAAACTCAGAGTGGAAAAAGAATAAATGAAACATTAGAGTGGTGTGTCATAAAACCTATGATAGGTTTAAAAATGGACCCATGTAAAGAAAAAAAAAGAGATGAAAAGGCAATAGCCATAATGGCATTACTGTCATAGCAGTCACTGTGGAGCTGAGTAAGGGAACCAGGGAAAAGATTCTACACTTTCAGCAGAAAAGGCCTCCTAATTTGACATACTGATTAATATATATATTTCTTTTTTTTACAGCTTCAAAGTTTTAGGACTCAGACAAATGAAATGCCATGTACCAGCGGCTCTGCCTGTGTAACCCCTGCCCAGAGCAGAGGCAGAGGAAACACAGACACATCTGGAGCCCCTGAGCCTTGGCATCCCTGACTCCCAGTTGCAGGCAGTGCACTGGGACAGCTGGGAATTTCCCATCAGCCCCTGCTCAGACCAGCTGAGATGAGTTTGTGTTGATAATCAAAAACATCACAAAAAGAACTGCAAAGAGAAAGTTTTGTATTCTAATAACAGGAAGGAATTTATTGACAACGTTGGAGGCACAGCCAGTTCATACTGGGCAAAAACTTGCCTAACTTGTTTGTGTAAAATAAGCCATTTATAGCTTTAAGTTCATAGTTAACACCCTCTAATTTCCATATTAATGACTGGGTGATATCTTGGGCAGAGCTTCCCTTTTGGCTTTAAATTTGGGTAATGGTCTCATGACTTCATCCCTTGGGGTGGTCTTGATCGTCTTCATCACTGTTGGATTTGTGCCTTTTCTTTGTTCAGTGACAAGACCTGTTAAACTTGTAAAATCTTGGCTTCAACTCCCTAAACTCTTGGCTCTTCACCATTTCATCCTATTGAAATGTCTAGCTTAGTTCAATGTATGACTTCTAACCATGGCACACCAGTTTCTATAATTAATAGACAATTTGTACCAGAACAAAGTGACTCCAGCACTTTATGAGGCCCAGTTTGCAAAACAGTTATCAGAAATTTCACAAAAATAGGGGGTTTTGGTCTCTTTTATCTCTCAGTGTTGATCCAGTGGCATGGACCTGGTGCCCACCCAGCCTCACACGTGGTCCTGGCTGGTGAATACCCGTGGGAACACTTGTCCTGGCAGCTGCTTTTCTCCCTGGGCAGGAAGGAGCTCCATTCTCTCACAAAGAAAAAAACCTTTTCTCATCTGGCCAAAATGAGGTGCTTTTTACTTTTTTTTTTCCAAGAAGGACAGAAATCTGAATATATCTCAACATTCTGGACACTTCATTGATATGTAGAAGTTGGAGGGTCTGGATTGAGTCTGGTCTGAGAGGGAGTTAAATTTGTCTCCTTACCTGTGGCATTATGGGATGTTTTGTCAGATACTCCACTGCTGTGTCGAAGTACTACAGAAATTGGTATCAATTGATGACGAATTTCAGTTCATGAATTTCAGTTCTCCTGGAAGAAAAGAGAAGAGTGGAAAGTTCTGTCAGCTTTGGTGTTAAATTTCTGTCTAACGTGGAGTGAGAAGGGCCAGCCAAGCCATGAGATGTGAGTTGCTTTCAGCATTGTATTTTTTAGCACAAAAAAATGGTTCCTGCAGTTGCCAGAGCAACACCTTTCTATGCCTTGAGTTCAGATGAATTAAAACCTGACCGTTTCATCTGTGGTGATGCCCACACAACATCCCATTAAACCCTGGAGCTGGAGCAACCACGGAGTGTGCCCCACTCCAAAAGTCTCGGTGCCCAATCCCAAGGCAGCAGCTTCCTCAGCCTGGGTGGGCTCCCAGGTTTGTCCTGCCTGGGCTGCTGTCAACCCATGCAACATGTTTGCAGTTTAATCCTTTTAAGGGTTATGAACTGAAAAGTAAAGTGATGAGGCAGCTGAGTCCCTGTCAAAGTCCTCCCTGCTGGCAGATGTCTCCAGCCCTGCTGCCTCCCACCCAGCCCTGAGTGCTGAGCAGGGCTGGACTGGAGCTCAGGCCTTCTTCAAAGCCACATTAACTTGGCAGCTCTGTTATTGCAGCCAATCTGTCTGTTCCACTTGGGCTGAAATGCCACCCTATTTCCTTCAGCCATCATCTCACATGCCAACAGCCAAACATTTGGTCCAAACTATCACACAGAGAGAGGGGCCATCAATGCTCAGAGAAACTATTTTTTTTTTACTGACAGAGCCTTAAAACTTAAAAAAAGACATCAAGACCCTTAAGATAAATTCAATTTCCCTTATTGCCTGTATTTAAAACATAGCTCTAACCACCTGACTGTGAGAAAAGTCATGACTTCCTGGGCTTTTTGTGTAGCTTTAAGTGTGAAGTAATTGTTTTTTGATGACCATCATTTTCATCAATAGGTCACTGAATTTGTTTGACCCACTTCCGATGCACTTTTAAAAGTATTATAATTTCTCAGCAAACCTGTACCTCGAGCTCCTGAAATCTACAATTTGGACACATTGCAGCAAAGTCTTTATGCTGAGGTTAAAAGCCTGAGGGGATTTTTCTGGTGTATCAGTTCTCACCAGGACCCACATATAAAGAATAACTACAGGAAAGACACAAGAATTGCAGCTTCTTCTCCAACTTACCTCTTTGCTAGTAAACACTCCCTGGTTGTGTTTCAAACATTTAATGGGACTTCTTGCCTTTGGTCTGCTCTTACTTGCCAGGAAGAAGGGCTCTGCTATTCAGCCTGAATAGTTTGATCTTTGGCTTATTATTTTCCTGCTTTGTGCCTTGATACATCTCTCTGAGAAATGAGTATTAAAAGAAATACTATCGTGAGAGTAGCAGAGAGTAGCATTGTGTTGAACAATTATAGAGCTTTTTGAGAGTGCTTAGATGAAAGCAATCAAATGCTATAATGCCTCCTGGCACTCCCTCCCCCTTGAAATGTAGTTCTTTTTGTTGGTTTATTTCCATTTGAAGCTAAAAAGGTGCCAATAAAAGTAGGGAAGGAGTTTGCTGTAATTCTTACAAATACAGTCAGTCTGTGTACACCTTCTGTTCCCATCCAAAGGACATTTTTCACAGGGGGATTTCAATCCCTGATACTGTTGTGGGTCTTTTAGGTGAGGCTTCTCAGCTGCTGATACATCAGTCCTGAGGCACCTGTGGAGAGCACCCGATGCCTCATGGCAAAGACTTTCTAAACTGGCACCAGTGCCACTGCTGGGCTTGGGATGAGCCTCTCAGGCCCTCAGGGGAGGGGTGGGCACAGCATGAGCAGGGAAGCTGCAGGACTGTCACACTCCCAGTGTGTGCCACTCCTCCTCACTCCCTCCCACTCTGGCTGCTCTGCTTCCACTGCTGGAACTTCTTGGCAATATTTCCTTCCTCTGGTGGCCTGGAGGAAGCTGCTCAGCTGCTTGTTTGCCTTTCCCACTGGATTGCTGTGGCCCTTTGCTGCAGGGACGGGCTCAGAATTGCCCCAGCACATTGTGCTGTTGCAGCCCCAGTGCTGCTGCTCTCTGCCCACTGCTGGGTGGCACCAGCAGCCCCCAGACCCTGCACTCAGCTCTGCTGCCCTGCCTTGCCCCATCAGCCATTAGAGACCAGTCTTTATGCCAGTCTGTAAGAACTGCCATCCCTCTGGACAGACTGTGACCTCCCCCTCCGAAGTGCCCATGAGCTCCCAAGCTGTTCCTCACCCCTGTGGCCACCCTGCAGGTGGCAGGAGCTCTGAGCCTGCCAGGCACTGCCAGCTCTCAGGCTGATCCTGGGGCAGCACAGCTCTCCTCAGCCCAGCCTGCTTTGGCAGCTCCTGAGGTGCTGCTCCAGCCCCGGGGTGCTCAGTGCAGGCACCCTGCCCCATGGTGACAATGCCATGGTACCTTTTAGTGACATTGTACAAGCAAACAAAGATGCAGCACTGCCCAGCGATGGCAGAGGTGTCTGTGCTGCTCATGTCACCTCTGTGAGCCTGTGGGCTGCTGAGTGTGACAGGGATCCTGTCACCTGGAAACACAGGACACTGGCCTTTGGAGAGCTCCAGCTGACAGGTGACACCTGACATCAGACCCTTGTTTGGTGTGTGCTGGTCTTTCCAGCCTGAGTGAGATGCCCAGATTCCTTCCTATGAGATGCCCAAATCCCTTCCTGTGAGATGCCCAGATTCCTTCCCATGAGATGTCCAAATTCCTTCCTGTGAGATGCCCACATTCCTTCCTGCGAGATGCCTAAATTCCTTCTGCCCCTTCCCAAACACTCCTGGTTGCTCAGCTCCTTGCATCTTTTGTTGACCTTGGAGATGCAGCAATTTCCAACATAGATTTTTCCGTTAAACACCACTGAAGTAACACAGTGAGGATAAGGAAAAGCCTGTGTTTTTGTCACTGAGAGAGGAGTGTCTAGTTCTGTTAGTTTGTTAGCAACTGAATTAAAGGATTTTTTCTATTTTGCTTAAATACTAAGTGTGTTTAAGGAATTTTTCAGCTCCTTCATATACTCTGATAGGATGCCCTGTGGCAAAAGATGTTTACTTTCAAGCTCTAGTTACACCAGTACAAATTAAAGAACTGGAATTAGAGTACAGATTTTTTTTAGGCAGAAGTCTGTGTTCCTTCTAGGTGAGGGCACATATCTCCCTTCTAGCTTTTTCCCACCTGAGAGCTGTGTTTTCTTTTCAGGCCATTAAAGGGAATGAGAGAGAACAAGAGTATTACTCTGCCAAAGGTGTCAGACAGACTGGCACCCACTTCTTGGTCGAATAGCACTTTCTGTTAGAAAAGAGAAGGAAAAACCAAACCAAGGGCATCTCAGCTGCCGTGTGAAATCAATCTTCCAGTGTGTTGCAGGACAGAGCTTGCTTTGTAAAGAGGAAGGAGAAAACGCTCTCATAGAAGATGCCTCATTTGTGGGTTTGCTCAGTGGCTGCAGGGCCCTTCTTGGCACTTCTCTCTCAACACTGCAGCAGGTACTTAATAGAGTACAGAATATTAGCTGGCATTCATTAGGACGTGCAGCTGTCAGGGTGCTAATGATGGACTCACTGCTACGTCAGTCATTCCCATTTGGAGGAAGGATTCCAGCTTGAAACTTCTCTAATTGTCTGCAGGGATTGTTTCTTGACTATTGCAGGCTCATACTCATTCTGTGAGAATAACACCTGGGAGGTGGAAGGTGTGTTTCTGGCCTGCTGGAACACAAGAAATCCTCTACAGAGTGTCCATTTCCATTTATTCTTCCCTCTGTTGAGGAGTGCAGAATCTCCATCAACAGCAGAAGGAATCTCAAGTAACAAAGCTAAGCCAAGTTCAGCATTTCTGTGCTAGGTTCTTATTGGGAGCAAACTGAAGTCCTCCCAGGTTAGCTGGAGCTTCAGGAGCCTGGAGTGAGGGCCTGTTAATGCAGCTGCTTAAAATAATCAAGCATCTCTGTTTCTGTCAGTTCTGCTGGGGAACTTTTCTTTATGCTGAGAGCCTCTTTCTTCTCTGTAATCCATGAGGCTTAAATCAGAGGAGACCTTAGCAGGGAAAAGTTGGGAGAGTGGGGAAAGGCAGAGAGATTAGCACTGCCTAATTTTAGGCATGTATATGAGAAGCTTAGAGAAATTAATCTTCTAACATGATACACAGAGAGCAGGACTCTGAAGTTCAACTCATGCTCTGATATAGGAACCTCCTTCTCTTCCAGGGGACTGGAATCCAGACTTGAGAGTGGATGTTTTGGGCCTGACCCTTTTGAAGAGTAAAACAAAGTGTATCAAACATTACAGCATCTTGCAGAATTGCATTTTCCATCCTGATATTCATAAAAATAAGGCAGCCAGATCACTTGTGATCCCATGGGTGGTTTGCTTAGAATTTTACTCACTTTCCTTCCTGCCATTTTTTTATTTACGTATTCTCGTGCTTCAATAGACAGGCTTGATTTTTGGCTGATGAACTCCAGAATGCAAAGATTCTACAGGGTTTGAAATTGCACAGGAAGTTCTTCTAAAGAAGAGGAGAACAAGAATGCAGACATCTCACCCCTCTCCCAGTTCTGCCCACCTAGCTCTAAATTCTCCCTTTAAATCTGTCTTGCACCACTCAGGTCACATTTTTCAAGCTGTTGTAAAAATTCCAGGCCTTCAATAATCTTTGTATTAATTTCCTAACAGTGACAATAAGTAATTACTCACATTTTTCAAGATGTGATCCAAATTAAGCAGCTAGACTGAGTCTTCTTTTGCTAATTATTTCAGGGGAGCTAATCTACAATGTGTGTGACCTTTTCCAAATTTGGACCCATCTGGCATTTTCAAATGGAATTGAGTATTGATCTCCACACTGTTAATTTATTGTTTAATTAAAAAATCATGGTGCTGTGATGTGGTTTGATTGCACATCCTTTTCCACATCAACCAATTAACATGGAGAGCCATCACAAAACTATCACTTTTTATTATTTTGTTTTTAATGGAGCTTCCCAGAAATGTAGATCTCCTCTCAAGCACTAATGCTCTGGAAGGTATTTTTAGCAGAAATGACCTGCAGGACCTGCTGTAGAAAGTAAATTCTCACTTTAGGTCACTCTGGGCTGACCAAGGTGCTCTTCCTGCACTTGACTGAATGTTTCTGGAATTTCCCTGTGCATCTCAGGCCACCAGTCCCTGGTATAAAATCTAGAGAAGAGGTTTTTAAACACCAGTCAGAGGTGGAGTTGCTGTCCTGGCTTATTAGGGAGAAGAAAACTGCATTTCTTGAGTGAGGCAACACCATCAAACTTTGCACTGTCAAGTTCCCTTCCTGTGGGTGATAAATATTTAAAGCTAAATAAATAAATCATAGAATCACAGAATGGATTGGGTTGGAAAAGACCTCCCAGATCATCAAGTCCAACCCTTGGGCCAACTCCACTCCCTTTACCAGATCATGGCACTCAGTGCCACGGCCAAGCTCAGCTGAAAAACCTCCAGGGATGGGGAATCCACCCCCTCTCTGGGCAGCCCATTCCAATGCCTCAGCACTCTCTCTGCAAAGAATTTCTTCCTGATATCCAACCTAAACTTGCCCTGGCAGAGCTTAAGCTGTGCCCCCTTGTCCTACTGTTGGTTGCCTGAGAGAAGAGACCAACCCCCACCTGGCCACAACTTCCCTTCAGGCAGTTCCAGACAGTGCTGAGCTCACCTCTCAGCCTCCTCTTCTCCAGCACAAACACCCCCAGCTCCCTCAGCCTCTCCCCACAGCACTTGTGCTCCACTCCCTTCTCCAGCCTCGTTGCTCTTCTCTGGCCCCGCTCCAGCCCCTCAATCTCTTGCCTCAACTCAGGGGCCCAGAACTCAACACAACACTCAAGGTGTGGCCAAACCAACTATATTTTGAGTGTCTAAGACACAGATACCTCAGCAAGGTATCTAAACCAGCCCAAGGTGCCTGAGCTGAGTCTCTAAGGTGTGTTTTCCACACACTTGTTTCCCAACTGCCTTCAAAGACACCTCTTGGAAGTGCTTGTTGATCCTGCTTTGTATTTTTATGACTTTATTTTGAGTTGTTTAAACTGAGCTCTTCCTCAAGTGTGGTGTGTTCTGCCTCCTCAGCCCTGACCTGATGCTGCATCCAAAACCTGCTGGGAATGAACATTGAAACCAGAACTCCTGGAAGGGAGATTTTAACCAAGGACTTCTCCTACAGTCAGGTCTTTGGAATATATTAAAGTTCTCCTGCAAGATCCTTCCTGACCTTCAGCACCTCTGTGTCTGAAATAGCAAAACCAGGTCTCTATTTGTGTGTTCAAGGAGAAAAATCTGATAATGGGAACTTAAATTCTACAGGAACAACTTTTATTAAAGCAAAAATTTTCTTCTAAAAGGCTGGGGAAGTGATGCAGGACTGGGAAATGGATAAGAGGGGATTTTTCCTTCTCTACAGCCATACATTTTGTATAAAATCATATTTTTCCTATATAACTTTCTTTTTTTACATTCAAAGTTATGAAAACAGTAACACTTCTTAGTCTCCCTTTCTTTTTCAATAGTCAGTTTTGAGGCAAAAATTAAGAATATTTAAATTAAATATTTATCAAGTAATTTTTAAACACAGTAAGTTGCCCATGTTAGTTTGATTTATTAAAAGCAGATATATTTTCATCACCAAATAATTAAATAGAAACAATATGATCATATCTAACACAAAGGCATCCAGAAATAAATCATAGTGGTGTTAAAATTAATTTGGCCTGAACTTCAAACAAAAAAATCATTATCAGATAACAGCTTCAGCCTGGTTATTCAAGTCATCTTTGCTTTTCCAAGTCCACTCTAAAATAAATAGCCTGTCAAAACAAGGCATTGCTAACAGATCATCCTGCAAGAAATTACAGGGCCAGGAGCTCCCAAATTATGGCCCCTTTGAAATGAAGAACAAACTCCATCATTTCCAGGAACATGATTAGAAAACCTGGTGTGGAAATGAAACCTCGGAGTTCTTTGCAGACAAAGGTGTGTGCAAACATGAACACACTTTGAATTCAGCCACTGAGAATCCAAAAAGCAATTTGTGTTTGATCTTCTGAGAGGAGCCTGCAGTTTGGTGTTCTTTAATTGGAAATAACTCCCTGCAGCACGACAGGCTGGGCATGGAGTGGCTGGAGAGGAGCCAGGCAGAAAGGACCTGGACAGGAGGACAGGATGGGTGGACAGGAGGCTGGAAAGGAGCCAGCTGTGCCCAGGTGGCCAAGAAGGCCAGTGGCATCCTGGCCTGGATCCAAAGTAGCGTGGCCAGCAGGCCCAGGGCAGTGAGCCTTCCCCTGGACTCTGCCTTGGGGAGGCCACACCTTGAGTGTTGTGTTGAGTTCTGGGCCCCTGAGTTGAGGCAAGAGATTGAGGGGCTGGAGCGGGGCCAGAGAAGAGCAAGGAGGCTGGAGAAGGGAGTGGAGCACAAGTGCTGTGGGGAGAGGCTGAGGGAGCTGGGGGTGTTTGTGCTGGAGAAGAAGAGGCTGAGAGGTGACCTCAGCACTGTCTGGAAGTGCCTGAAGGGAAGTTGTGGCCAGGTGGGGGTTGGTCTCTTCTCCCAGGCACTCAGCAATAGGACAAGGGGGCACGGGGGGCTCAAGCTCTGCCAGGGGAAATTGAAGTTGGAGAGCAGAAAAAAAATCCTTCCAGAGAGAGTGCTGAGGGATTGGAATGGGCTGCCCAGAGAGGGGGTGGATTCCCCATCCCTGGAGGTTTTTAAGATGGGTCTGGATGTGGCACTGAGTGATCACAGTGGGCTTGGATCAAAGGTTGGGTTGATGATCTCAGAGGTCTCTTCCAACCCACCTGATTCTCTAATTCTGTGAATGTGGGCAACTAGAGAGAGCTGCTCCAAAAAGCAGCTTCTATATCCTATAGCTCAACATAAAGAGTTCCACAACACCTTCAGGTTGTTCCTCAGCTGCTCAGACATTCTTGTAAATATTGCTGGATTTACTGCACGTGCACCTGAGTGGTGTAGATGTATCTGTGCGCATTTAGAAAGCATTGGGATCCTAAAAACTCACTTCTTGGGACCATCTGACTATGATTAATTGCAACAATACAACTTATTAATTAAACTTGGGAAGCAGCATAATTGGAATGAGCATTCTCAATTCACTTGAATGAATATCAGCATTTATTCTGCAGCATTTTTAATGACATGCTGAAATCATCTGTGAATCAATCTATTCATTACCAAATGAGACAAATGCAACAATCCTAAGTATTCATGGAAATATCTTCATTAGAAGAGTCATGTAATTAACCTGGAGTGTTCTCTAAATGAAGCACCTCAAATCTTACATATTTTCTTTCATAATTGCAATTTGAGACTATTAGTTTCTCATTCTTCCTGATTATATTAAAAGTAAAAATAGCATTCAGCAGGATTGAAGCCTTTGGCACAAAAGAATAAACTTCAGGGAAATACCAGCAAACAGGTTGTTGTTTTTGTTTTATTTGCTGTTAATGACCATTATAAAAGCAAGAATTGAGCTGGCTGTGGGTCTGTCTTTGTGCTGAAGTCTGTCTGCAGCTTTGCTCATGTGGAAGATGTATCAGTGGTGAGGACACCTCATTGCCCTCCAGATCCCCAGATGAAAATGTACAGACTATCTCTATTTGAAATTTGCCAAGAAATGGCACACACTGAGCCAAAGTGTATCAGGTGTCTGCTTTTAAGAGGCTTATTTTGAGGGAAACATCCTTTGATTTATTTGTGTGTATTTGTTGTATAAAATATGAATGGCTCAGACTAAACTGGAATTGCTACTCCACCTAAAAGAGTGGGATTTTTCTCCCTTTTCCTTCCCACTCAGCACTGACATGACAACAAGTGCCCTCACTGGCAACTGTGAAGATTCCTGGTGCTTTAAGGCTGTAGAAATTCCAAAGAGTTGGAATATTCATGGCTTGGCCATGGAGAAGGAGTTTCCCAGGAATACTTGTAGGGGCCCTAAAGCTCTTGCACTGTGTGGGTTTCTCCTCCCTCGAGCCTGCACAAGGCAGGACTGGTAACTTGGATTTATGGAGGCTCATGAAGGAACAATCACTGTTGATAACAAGATAAAGAGGATTTTTAGGCAGATTTATACACAGAATGAATCTACTACTCCTATTACTTCTCTAGACTTCCTAAACTGTGTTGCCAAAACAGGCATCTGCTGTTGCACTGAGTTATGAACTTTTCTCTGAAATATTTCCCTTTCCTCACACTGCCCATTTTTGCCTTTCTCTCAATGTGAAGATGTCCTTGGCATCACTCCTACATGACACCAGGGCAATTTTGCTTCTGATTTTGGTGGGAAAAGAGACCTGAGGACAGCGAGAATTCATAGAATTCCAACTTTGGCATGTGCCAGACCTGTGTGGAGCCCATCCCACCAAGGGAATGCAGACAGAGCAAGAGACCACAGAAAATCAGGTCCTGCTCAGTGGGTTTATCTCCACCCTGTTGCCTCTCGTTGTCTTTGGCTCCAGGATTCCTCCTGCATCCATCCTGCCAGGTTTTCCTGCCCCTCTCCTACCCTGCTCCCTCTGCTTGGACCCTTTCCCCTCTCCAAACCCTGAGGAAGGTGCAAGCTGCTGATTTGACACGGTGCAATTTGTTGTGTTTAGTGGGTTTGCTGCAAAGGGAGTTGTTGGAGCCTTTTTGTCTCTTGTTTTTCCTACAATGTCGTTGAGTTAAAATGCTGCCAAAGCAACATTTTCAAGCAGAGAGAAGCTTTTTACTTTCAGGGCTATAGATGGAGCATTCTGAGTGGCCTTAATCACATGCATAAAGGTTTTAGTATTGCTTTTGCATGGCATTTTATGTTGTCAACTATTGTAGTCAGAACCATTCCTGAGATCCGAGATCGGTCACATCATTGGGTTGAGATGAGCAACTTACGTCTTCATGGAAGATGTAAAGAGACCTGGAATATAAGAAAATGGGGCATTTTATTAAATGATGCATTAATGAGGCTTTATATTTTCAGCACAGCACCTGTTTGTACTGACAGCCCTGGCATTCATGGATGGAACTTTCCATATTGAATATATGGCTTGTTCTTGCTCCTGTTACAGCCTGATTATTCTGGAGTAAATGCATCACTGCAGGTAGAGTCTTTTTTATTGTAGAACAGCCATCTGTGTTTTTAAAAACTTGATGAGGCTTTGAAAAGCAGAGCAGCATCAACTGCTTACAATAGCCAATTTTGATAACTTTAGAATCAGAGCATTCAAAAATAATCTTCAGCGATAAGTGAAACTGGATTGTGTGGTGCAATGGGAGGCTTTATGTGCTGATTGGCTCTGTGTGTTCTCCTTAAGCACCTTTTCCCTCTGCTTGCCAAATTCAGATATTAGATAAAAGATTTTAGAATGGTGCCCTAGGCTCCACTTTGGTGGTCTTAATTATTTACTGCCTCCTTGCACACAGTCTTCCCTACTTAAGTAATTGCACTAACAAATTATAGTATTAAAATGTCTGTCTAAACAATTTGTAGGTGCAGGCTGATATTTAGATGCTT
This sequence comes from Sakesphorus luctuosus, assembly GCA_013396695.1. NCBI lineage: Eukaryota > Metazoa > Chordata > Aves > Passeriformes > Thamnophilidae > Sakesphorus > Sakesphorus luctuosus. The sequence continues at coordinate 3,354,079 of VWZD01002450.1, forward strand.
AAAGTGCTTCTCTGAAATCCACAGTTTATTGTGCATGCAAAATTACACTTGAAAAAAAAAGGAGTGTTTCTGAAAAATCAGGGTCATTTATGTGAATGTATCCAGTGGCTGTAACCAGAGTAATTTGCATAATTATAGAAAAGTACTGTGCTGGAATGCACAGCAACTGCATCTGAGCCTGTGATACCTGTCAAATGGAATAAGATGCATTATAGCCTTTGCCTCTTAAAAATGTACATGTAAGTGAGTCTTGGTCTTGTCTCTCTGCTGGGCTGGTTCAGTGTTCTCTGGAGACATTGATTTTACACTGGGCACTGCTGTTGGGAGGCACTCTGGTGCCTTTCACTTAAATGAGACACTTTAGGAACTAACTTAGCTAAGAGAAGTAAAGGGACTTGCTCAGGGTGACAGTGACAAAAACATGGATTTTTATTTTACCTCCATTACTGGCTTGAAAAAACAGATCTTTGTACTGTGTGTCTGTGCAGTGCCGTGTTCAGAACTGCAGAAAGGTGTGAGCTCTGGATCAGCTGCTCTGTGAGTCCTTCAGCTGACATGACTTGTCCTCAGACAGGTGTTTCTTTAAGCTGGGTCTCTACAGACAACTGGGAACATGATGATGCCCAGAAGGTGATGATTCCATGCTAAGGGAGAGCAGGGCTTGCTCTCTGGAAGCCTCTCTGGATCTCTGGCAGTGCAGAGGGCTCGTTTAGGCTTGACACTCAGCTCAGATCTGTGCAGAGCATGAGCTGAATCTCACCCTGAAGAAACAGTGAGTGTCTTCATGCTCTCTGCAAAGTCAGTGGTGGAAAAGAGACCCCAGGAGGTCAATCCAGCCAGCATTGAAGGGAGAAGTTTGGAAGTTCCACTGAGCTTCCAAATACTCCAGGGTCATACCCAGGTCTGGCATCCCTTCTGAGGATGCTGAGCAGCCTCCTTGGAGTGTCCCCTGCAGGGACAGCAGAGCCCTCAGCCCCTCTCCTCTTTCAGAAGCAATCCTGGGGGAATACAGGCTCACCAGCAGCAGTGAGGAACAGGCAGTGCTGGGAGCTGAAGTGCTGCATTCCCGTTGGAAAAACACAGTTCTCTTGGGGGAGAGGCCTTTGCCCACCTGTGTTGTGAGTGCAGGTGAGATGTGAGGCTGAAAGGAGGGTGTCTGTGTCCACTCTGAAACCAGACCTCAGCAGCAGACACTTCCAGCACACTGAAAATGAGCAGCAATAGAGTTTGAAGCAACAAGAATTTGTATTTTGGGGGAAGAGTAGGGGTGATTATGGCAGAAATTGTTGAGATGTATCTTTAAATAGAATGATCTTGACACAGATCTGTGAGAAAGTGGAGGATAGTATAGAAAAGGGGTGGTAAAAATCCAGCAAGACCCATTTTTCTATCTGACTGAGTATTCTTAACCGTGGCAGCCAATGTTTGAAAGCATTTCCATTGCATCTGTCCTTAATGCTAATGCTGTTCCATGAGATAACTGTTGCAGAAGGATCTGATCAAAGCACAGCCTTGTGACTCCCATCCTGAAGGCAGCAAAATATTCCAGAAAAAAAAATGAGAAGGTTCAGGCAGGTGTGTACGAGAAAATTCATAGCAGATCCTGCTGGCTCTGAGGAGATGGTGCAGAAGGGTGAAAATGAGAGAGGTGAAAATGGGAACTCTGGTTTTCAGCTGCCAGCTCAGATGGGATGGCAGACACTCTCTTTCCACCCAGTTAAGTACAACTGGAGCTCTATTTGTCCACCTCTTGCAGGTGAGAGATGCCTGTAAACAAACCAGCAGGGGAGAGAAAGTAAGGGCATGTTCCTGCATTTAGAGTAGAACATCACCAGTACAAACTATGGTGTGTTTTACAGCCCTTTAGGGGAGGAAAGGTGAGGCACAGTGAGAGTGATCTGTGATTCCTTTTCCCAGCAAGATTATTTTATACTTCTATACAACTTCTCCAAGGATTTCTGGGTGTAGAAATGGAGGAAAAGCCAGTTCAGTTTCAAATTCATTTAATATGAGCCTAAACTTCGGTATTTTGAATATATATCTGGAGAGTTTGTGCTGGATATTTCCTACAGGGTCCATCTCTTTCAGCAGGAATACCAAAGTTACCCACTGCTATGGGTGTTTGGTATTTGGGCATCACGAGTTTGACAACAGATTTAACAGATAAAATTCAAAGGACAATGGGTTAATGAAACTAAAACTTGGTACTGAGGCGAATGTTCTTGTCAAAAAGCAAAAACTTGCTTTGTCTGTGGAATGGCTCCTGCTTTCTGAGCCTGTCATTGCTGCAGGAGCTGCAGGGCTGAGCGAAAGCAGACGACACCACCCAAGGCACTTAAATGTTGTCTTTCCAGGCTATTGAAGCTGAGAAAGATAAGAGTGAGCCCAAAAATAAAGCACTGAATGAAGAGCCAGGGGGCATCACTTCATTTCCCAGCCCCGATACAGTTCCCTTCAACTGTCTCAAGCAAATCACATCATGTCTGTGGCTGTTTCCCTCTCTGGAGATTTGCAGTAGTGCTTTTCCACCTTCTTTCGGTGGTGGTTTGATCTCAACAGTAGCAGAGTAAAGCATGGAACAGAGGAAATGTATTTTAATAATTGACACTTCATCAGTGAGGGTCAGGAGGAAACATTGTGGCTTTAAGGAGTTGTCTGAGGGAGGAACTGCACTTTATCCTTCAAAACTTTTAGAATACGTTGACAAGTTTGAAACTGAAAGGTAAAACTGAGCTGAAATCACGGGAGCTCTGCCAAGGACTGATTTATTCAAATTGTTTGAAAAATGACATACTTTTGGAGTGGTGACTGAAGGATTAGGAAACACTGTGCAGTTCAGCTCTGAGCACACAGCACAGGGCTCCTGAAATTACATTTCAGTGCGTGGTGGGACCTTCCCCCAGTTCCCTGAGAGGGCAAAGCCGGAGTGAGTTTGTTAGGAATGACTTAACAGTTGGACTTGATGATCCTTGTGGATCCCTCCCAACTCAGAATAGTCTGTGAGTCTGTGATGTGAACTCACCTTGGAAGGACACGCACCTTGTGGGCAGTGCAGGATTGCCCTGTGGTGAGAAATAGAAACCACCACACAATATTTGCTGCCTTTTTCTACCTTTAGCTTCTGTTTGAAAAGGACTCCCTGGGAGGGCAGGGGACACAACTGATATTTCCAAATATGCCACTTCCCTTCCTGCCTTGCCTTTTGAAATGTTGTCAGCGGGTTTTCTGCCTCTTCTGTGGCCTCTCTCTGCTGCCAGGCAGGGGTTTGTGGGCACACACTAGGCAGGGGGCACATGTCCTGCTGCAGGCAGAGTGCCTTGGATAAAGCCGAGCCCAGCAAACCTCCCAGGCAGTTTGAGGAGGCTCCTGAACCGCTGGGGCTGTGGAGGCAGGAGGTGTGACAGCAATTCCTGAGCTGTGAGCAGAGCACTGTGCTGGTTCCATGGGCTTGGAAACCCACGGGATCAACACGTGCTCCGGTTGGCAGCGTGGCACGGGAGCACCATCCATGGTCAAAGGGAGGTGTGTTGGCAGATCTGTGTGGGCTCAAACCCAGACAGTGCAGCCTTCAGAGGGATCATCAAGAACATGCCCTGTGCCCCGGGCATTTTGGAATGATCTTGAGTTTGTTTTTACTGTTATTGCACAGAAAAATTTTCTCTCTGAGTCTTCCCTGGAGCAGCCCCAGAGTCTCCTCAGTCATTCCCTTGGCAGTGAATGTCCCTTTCCTGGAACTTGTGCCTCCAGGCGTGTCCTCTGCCCGTGGGGGTGTCCCTAAAATGTGACAGGGACACAGCACTTGGGTTGGGTTCAGCTGCAGCACCCGGGCTGGGCTGGCACTGCCTTGGGCTGGCAAAGTAGGGCACTGCAGGCTCTGGGTGCCCAGCCCACCCCACCCTGGCAGCAAAGGCACAGAAATCCAATGAATTCCAAGGTCTTGGGGCAAACCTTTTGGGGCTGCCATTCTCCCTCGTCTCCCTGCAAGAAGGAAAGTCTTTAACTTTTTAAATTGCTTCCATTTTTTTCTCCTTGATGCTGACATTTCTTACCCAAATGACTCCAATTGCAGTTCATTTATCTTTTTTCTTTCCTTTCCCCAACCCATGTAAATTTGTTTTCCTTAATTTTATTTAATTGATTATAACTAATTGACTTGCAGTTTAGGGAATAGGGGTTTCTGAGCCTCGTCTTAATGTATTTTTACTGCAGTTTTTTCTTCCAGCCTTGAGCTACAAGGTTATTGTTTAATTAAAAAAAAAAAAACAAAAAACAAACAAACAAACAAAAAAAAAAACAAAAACAAAAAAACCACCTGCTGAATGGAGAGATGTCCCACCATGGAGCCAGACTCTGGCTTGGAAACTGGAAACTCTCCTCAGTATCCATTAAGTCTCCTGTCTCCTTTTGATTTCACTCCCCCTCGGATGGAAGCACAACAAGGGCTACACTGAGTGAAGCTTTTAATTTCTATCTACATAAGCACTTCTTTCCTTTTCTTCCTGCAGAGTGCACATATTGGATTGAGATCTAGGAACAAGTTTGCTCCAGTGCTTCATCTCCACAGCACAATGGTTGCTTTGCTCTTTTAAAAGGGAAGCAAAACAGATTTCCTTGGCGGTGAAAATAATTTCAGTTCAATCTCTGTTCTGTAGATAATTATATTTATTTTTTTATGTAAAACACTTGGAGTTCCTCGAGAGAAAATATTGTTTATTTAGGAGATGCATTGAAAAATAAAACACTGGCTAAATAATCCTGATTTCTGAGGTCCCACAATGCAGCTGCTGCCTTTCCTGATTGCTTGGGAATAACCCTCCTCCTCTGCAGGGAATGGGCAGAGCTGGTGCCCTCTGCTCAGACCATCCAATCCTCAGGGAATGGGCAGAGCTGGTGCCCTCTGCTCAGACCATCCAATCCTCCTCCTCTGCAGGGAATGGGCAGAGCTGGTGCCCTCTGCACAGACCATCCAATCCTCCTCCTCTGCAGGGAATGGGCAGAGCTGGTGCCCTCTGCTCAGACCATCCAATCCTCCTCCTCTGCAGGGAATGGGCAGAGCTGGTGCCCTCTGCTCAGACCATCCCAGGAAAACTCATGCTGACCGAGGGAACTGTTGGATGTGGTCATCATGTTTGATGATTTCCCTTCCCCACACAATTTCTGCTGTATTTTCTGCCCTGGGTTTCAGAGGATGACTCCAAGCAGTCCCTCAATTCTGATTAATCTTGATCAAACTGCCAGTCAAATTGTTTATTTTTCTGCTGGTTTGTGTATAAACTCAGAGGGTGAGGGGCATTTCTCAGGGTTGTTTCCATCACTCCTGTGCCTTCCTCTCTGTGAATTCAGAACTGCAGGAACGCTGAAGGCATCTTAAAGAAAATTCTCTTTGTTTTCGATCCAGACCTTGTGCTTTACCCAAGAGCACCATCTCCTGGATGTCCCAGCTCTCCATTCATGGGAGCTGAGCTAAATTCTGCTTGAAGGGGAAGGTTGCTGAGGAGAAATTAAAGCTTGTAGAGCTGCTCCTGGTGGGCAACTCACTGTCATTTTCTATTTAACAAAGGCCAAAGCTCCCTCTGAAGTGTTTCCACTTGCTTTTTCAGGCATGGCTTTCTGAGCTGTTCACCAGGGGCAGAGCTGGGGAGGGTCTTCCCAATTCCTTGCATTTCTTGGCTGGCTTTGGATTCTTCTCTTCATGGTCCTGCTATTTATCGTATTTTCTCAGTGAGTTCCCACTTCTGGGCTCTTAATTAGTTGTTCTGGCTTAATTTCTTTCTTGGGGGCAGTTTCTGACCAGAAAAATCTGTTTATCTTCACCAAAAGGCAAGTTCTGAAGCACTCTGACCACCTGAAGAAATTCTCTTAAGGATCTCATTTTAGTCTGATATGAGATTATAACATTGACTTAGAGAAATTTGTGGCTGGAACTGATGCTGGTTCAGGTGAAGAGAAACGTTATGAAATACCTGTCTTTAAAAACTAAGTGCATATAAGCAAGATTGCCAGAAGAATCTCTTCAGAACAAGCTCAACCAGGTGGAAACAGGGAAACCTTTAAATGTGAAAAGGGCCCAATTTAAAAGAACAAAATTTAAACAAGAACAAAATTTAAATTCATTTCAGTTCAGAGATGCACTTTTTTATACAGGTACTAATAGAAACTTTTTTCTATTGTTCCATCACCATCTGAAAGAGAAAACCACAGCTGGAAGTTCACCACAAAGTCCTGTCACTTGGCTGCTGCCTTGGACAGACAAAGTACAGGAGTGTCTGGGACACATCCTGGCTAAAAAAAACAAACACAACCAATCACTGCAGTGAAAAGTGCAGGGTGGAGGTACTTTGATTTTGCTATTTCATGAGGGTTTGCTAGTTCATGAGTCATTTACACCAGGGGAGATTTTCCTTACCGGGAGAAACTTCGGCACTGTGAGGGGGTTAAGCATGGAAGGCGTTTCCTTGGGGGTGCTGAGTCTTTATCCTTAGAGGCTTTCAAGAACAGATTAGAGAAATGTCTGTCAAGAACAGTTGGTGTAGCTGAGGCTGCCTCAGGCAGGAGGATGGAGTGGGTGACCTCTGAGGTCCTTTGCCAGCCCTTTGTGGTGATTTTGTGATGATTAATCCTCGCAGGGAGGGCAGATACTCCACACTACACTTGGCCTGAGCTCGGGTGCAGCACATCAGTTGTTAGTGCCAAACAAACACCCTGGCTGAACATCACTCATCAATTTGCCTCCATGTGTCTGTGTTGCAGCAAGGGAAACTGTTTTCCTTTGTCTGAGTGGAAAAGCCTGAAGGGTGAGGTGGTTGAACTCCCCAGGATGCTCTCGGGTATGAGTGGATGGTGTTGACCTCTCCTTCAGAGTTGGGGTGGATTCTGCTAAACCCTCTGCTCCATGTGACCTTCTTGTTTTGTCCAAAAGTTGATCAACTCATATTCATGGCAGGAAAATCTTTATTCAGCCCGTGCTGCTGTTCCCAGTGCAGGCATTTCATGTTGTACTGCCAAGGCTAAGGAAGACTTCAGGGCACTTGTCCTCTTAGGTAAAACCAGAGGATTCAGCGTGACAGGCTCTCAGGGCAGCTTCTTTGAAGTCTTTGGGCACTATTACAAGCACATAATCACAGAATTATAGAATTGGTTGGGTTGGAAAAGACCTCCGAGATCATCAAGTCCAACCCTTGGGCCAACTCCAGTCCCTTTACCAGATCATGGCACTCAGTGCCACGGCCAAGCTCAGCTGAAAAACCTCCAGGGATGGGGAATCCACCCCCTCTCTGGGCAGCCCATTCCAATCCCTGAGCACTCTCTCTGCAAAGAAGTTTTTTCTGCTCTCCAACTTCAATTTCCCCTGGCAGAGCTTGAGCCCCCTGTGCCCCCTTGTCCTATTGCTGAGTGCCTGGGAGAAGAGACCAACCCCCACCTGGCCACAACTTCCCTTCAGGTCACATGGGAAGAGAGAAAATGGAGAATTCCTTTTGGGAACACTTGGAGACCTCCATTGCTGCAGTTATCACTCCCCATCCCTGTGACTGGCACAGCTGCAGAGACAGAATGACAAGATCTTGTGGCAGGAATCTCATCAGAAAACACCCACTGAAGTGTTTGCAAAGGGTTTGTTCCAAAGCACACCCGTTTCCATCTCACTCTTGCTGAAGATGCTCCCACCACGCACCTGAATGAAGGCAATGAGAGTGTAATCCATCCACCCTCCTCTTCTGCGGTTCCCCCGATAAACCAGTCATGAGTCTGACAGAACAGTGCTCCAGTTTAACACAAAAACCCTGCTCAGCAGAGCTCCCCTTGGGTCCCACACACCGTAAATGAGGTCAGGTACTCAAAGGGGGTGGAAATTCTAAGCTTTCCCACGTAGGATTTGTGTTACACTCTCGACAGACACTATTTATGCCTCTGGTAAAAAGTTTCTTGCAGATTAAAGTTACTGAAACTGGTACAACCATTTTCTGGGTGTATTTTTGAGCAGCATAATGTACTGCTCAATAGCCTTTGATTACAGCAGAGATTGGGGGTTTATTTAAAGAACGTGTCCATGTGTGAACGTGCTGCATGAGCTGCAAATCTACTGTTTCCACCAGGTCCAGGGTTTTTCTTCCTTGCTTTTTAAGCCAGTTGTGTCTGGTCCCTGAGTTGCAGCTCAGTGTGACACCACCTGGTAGTTCTGTGCTGCTCCTGGACCTGTGTGAAAGCCACGAGCAGAAACTTCCAAACATGATGTTTGGGTTTATTTTAGCAAATGCCCCTTTGAGACATTGAAGCTGCAGGGAAAGTTTGCCAGAGAAACCTCCTGACATGCCTGTTCAGTGCTCAGCAGCAGCTCTGCAGATCCAGCCCCTACTCAGCATTACAGGTAAGTGGGAAAAAATGAAGATAATTCAGATTTACGGCATTTGGGTCTGGAGGTTGAGCAGCCACCAGCAGGAGTGCCTGGGCTTAGATCATGGGAAGAGCAGCACCTCAGATTCATAATGGTTAAAATATATTTACTTAAATGTATTTAATGTTACTTAAATTAATATTTGGATCCTTAACATCCCAGAAGCCCTGGAGGTATTTGGAGATAAATTTAGCCTGCACCAGACCCCTGAAGTGTTTGAAAATTGAGGTTATTTTAACCCCTTTTGTTCCCTCATCTAGAAATATCTTTCCCTATTAATTTTTCTTCAAGGTGAAAGGGCTTTGGAGAAATATGGAGCTACTGGTAAAGGAGAGGAACAGCAAGGGGTTTGTCTGAATGTCATAGCCTGGAGGTCTGAGGAAATGAAGTCATGACATGAAGTAGTTTGGTGTCTGTCTATGGCAAGTTAAATTATCCCTTGAGGCAGAACAGTGAAGGACCATGGGTGAGGTGGTGTCCTCTCAGATCTGCTCTCTGTGGTGGTGTCAGGAAACTTCTGGTGCAGGAGGAGTGTGGGTGAGGGGCTGTTTGCACTGTTTGTGGCACTGTGAGCAGAACTGGAGGGACTGTGCCCTCCCTCAGTGCCACCAGCCTTGGGGTGCCAGCAGGGCAGCTCCACCCTGGGCATCCAGACAGGACCTTTCCTGAGTGCTACATCTGCATTCCTCGACAAAACTTCTCTCCGTATGAGTTTTGAATGTGCAATTACATGACAAACATACTTGTGTTGTTCTTGATGAGAGTGTTTACAAGACCAGCATTTGTGAGGCTTTTAAACCCGAGATTATTTAGTCTTCTAATTTTAGAGCTGTTTCTTTCTCTCTTCTATGCAAAGCTGGTGCTACCAACTGTAAGCTGGCTTCAGCTTCAACTTCCAGAATTTAGAACAGTATGAAATTAGTTTGTTTAGATAAGGAATTATTCTTTATGTTCCTCTGTGTTGCCTTTCATGCATATTCTGCACTGTGGGCTCACCCTAACAGCGGACACATTACAGATTAAAGCTCCTCACAAGGTCCCAACTTCCACCTGAAGGATAGAGAGGAGATACAAACCTTAAGTAAATGTTCCAATCAGCAGAGTAATAAAACAGACAAGTGTTTGTGTGACTGATGCCCTGTGACAAGTTTCAGTGCCTGCAGAGCTCAGACTTCGCCACTCACAGAGGTGTTGGCACTGTGGAACGGGGAGTTCTGGTCATCCGTGAGAACCACCAAGCCCTGGTAGTTCTGGGGCTGTGTCCAGGTGTGGGACAGGGAGCTGAACCTCCATGTGGGAGCTGCTGCCAGGATTGTCCTGCTCTGTTTCTGGGCCTCCTGACCTGCAGAACCTGGGGAGGGGTTAAAGGCTGGATGCAGAATGTCAGAGCTTTGCTCCGTGCTTGTCCTTTTGCCAAGGCAGGTTTAGTGCTGGAGGAAGCTGTCACCTCCTCGTGCTGGAGAAATACACCTTGAGAAGGCACAGCTGCTCTGGGAGGATCCTCTTGCTCTCCTTCTCTCACCAAATCAGTCTCTCTCAGATCTTATTTTAAATGAGTTTTATTGCTCCAGAGAGATCCCAACACAGGCCATTGATCTGAAGCTTTTCACACCAGATTATGCATCAATAATTAGTCAATTAATTAATGAAGGCCATTAACATTCACACACCTCCCACTGAGGTTGTTGCAACCAAACCTATTCCAAGTTACCTTTTCTCCTTCTTGTTTTCTCTTCTACTCTGCCTTGTTGCAAACCCCCTGTCTGTACCCACAGCCTCTTCCATTCCACAGGGAATGCCAAGTGCTGCTCTGGGATCTTGTGTGACTGACCCACTAACGAGCTGAATGTGCCAACCCTGAATTCTGCTTGAAGGTCAGAAGGGGTTTTGGCCAGAGGGATTGATTTCCTAGCAGTGCTGGTCATGCCCCTGGATTGTGACCCTCACAGCAAGAGGCCAGCAGGGACCCACCTGGGGATCTCCACTCAGACTTCTGTCCGCTCAACCAAATGTTCCTGGTCAAGACCTTCTGCTTGTGTCAGCTCTCCTCTCTTGTGGAACAAGAACATGCTGCAATCTTGAGCAGGCAAGCTCTGAACTTGAGAGAAGCTGATCATGGGAGACACATCTTTGCTTGTGGCCAGTGCTCTGCAGTGGTGAGAACATGCTAAAGCCATCCCTGGGATTGCTGTGGGGATGTTTCCATTTCTGACCTGTGGCACAGGAGAATCTTTGGCTCTGTTTCTTGCCTTCACCATCCCCAGTGCACCTCACACCACAGAAAACACACACATTGTTCTCTCCCATTTTTTTCTTCCTACCTCCATAGTGTTCATGTCATTAAAACAAACCTCGTGTGACTGTAAAGATAAAGCAGGTGGGAACAAAAACATGTGTTTGGGTGGGTCAGCTTATCAGAAGAAAGTAAAGGTTTCCCATCCCTCTGTCACAGAACTAGCAGCAAAATCAGCTCTTCTGACTTTGGCAGTGACCTACTGAGTGACTTTTTGCAGCCAGGACCCCAATTAGCAGCAGTTTGGTCCAGTGGGATTAGCTGCAGGCTGCTCAATTCCTGTCATGTGCCTCTGAAAGGCCAACACCAGCCTGTCCCTGCTGGGAATGGGCATAGGAAAGGTGAACTATTCTGAATTCTATTACTTATCCCCCTGGGCTCTGCAGCCTTCCCCTGGAAAGTTGAACTTTAAATATGATAGTTATTAAGGCTTGTCCTGGCTTAAGATTTAGCTCATATAAATTCTGACAGGAACAAATGACTCTAAATTGTGACCAAATCTTTCTTCCTCCCCATTCCTTTGCCCTTCCAGGTCTGCTGCTCAAAGTGGAAACAGAATCAGGACAGCTCGGGAAGATAAACAACTGCTTTAAAACAAAGTTATCCAGATCTCTTCTTAAAGTAAAACCATATTGCAACGTGCTGTGCTGCAGCTGAGAGCAAGATGGTTGTGACAGATACTTTGCTATTTTAAATTGGCTTTTAGAGCAGGGAACCAGGGGAGGGCAGTGGAGCATGTCAAGCTGCATGCAGAGCTCAGGGGAGAAAAAGACATCGTGGAATTCAGTTTCCTGGGTCAAAGCTCTATCAGGTGGTACAAGCAAGTGCTGATGGAAAAGCAGGTAGACCAAGACAAACCAGTAAAGCATGTCAGAAGCTGCTGGATGGGGGAGTTAGGACACTGGGGATTGTTTCTGACTCTGCTGTTGAAGGCCATGGCATTTCCCAACCTTGTCCCTGGTCTGCTCCACCTCTTTATTTTCCTATCCATGTGGTCAGTGCCAAGAGGGGTGACTGTGAGTCCTGCAGAGCTGGATCAGTGGAAGCTCTGCCTTCAAACCAACTGATGGCCTCCAGCTCCTGTCAGAGGGCTGTGATGGCAATGGAAAGCAGGGGCTCTGCAATCTGCTGCCTGCCCAGAGAGGGGGTGGATTAACCAACCCTGGAGGTTTTTAAACTGAGCTTGGCCGTGGCACTGAGTGCCATGATGTGGTAAAGGGACTGGAGTTGGCCCAAGGGTTGGACTTGCTGATCTCGGAGGTCTTTTCCAACCCAACTGACTCTATGATTCTTGGGGCTGAGGGGTCACCAACCAACCCCCCCCAGCCCATGCCAACCCTTCTGGTGTGGGAAGCAGCAATGGGCAGGCAGATTTGGGCCAGTTTGGTACCCACAGTCTGCAGGTGAAGGCACCCCCTGCTCTGGCTGTGCCTGGGGAATGCCCCCCTGTACAGGCAGCCTGCACAGCACATTTGGCAGCTCGATTAAACTACCTGAGAGAGATCTCTCCTGTTAAATAGCTGCAGCTTTCCTGCATGCTCAAGGACTGCTCTCAAGGACTGTGTGTGCAGCCTGCCAGGGCTCTGATCTCATTGGGCATCTTGAAACGCTATCAGGAACCAACGCAACACAATTTTCCCGAGGTTGAAACAACGTGTCCTTTGCCTTGAGATAACGATGCTCTGCAGAGCTGCCTCCGTCTGCTCGTGGTCAATGGGCCCCTAAAAACTCTCGGTGATGCTGCAGAGGGAGGAGGAGAAACCCAGAGTGTCTCGTGCCAAGTGATAAAACCTTCTGCATATGGTTATACTGCTATCGTTTGCCCTTATAATGCCTTTCACAGAAGGATCTGGAGACATTTTCCAGACGTTAGTTAATTAATCTCCATAACATCCCTGTGAATTAGGTGACTTATCTCCCCTTTTACAGACGGGTGAGCTGAGGCGGTAGAGGTGAAGTGTCTTCCTTGAAGTTAAACAGTGAATTAGGGGGAAATGCCGGAGGTGAAAGGAAGGGCCACAATTCTGTCTGACATCCCTTTTCTCTCCCCCAGAAAACTGCCTCCCTCTCCACCCCATCCTGGGTGAAAGGAAAGTGGTGAAGTTCAAATATTTCTGTGGGTGTTTGCAAAACATGAGCTCATTAGTAAGTATTTTAGTTGTAATTTAAATACATGACAGGGGTTCCTGGGTATTAAGTGGAAGATTGTACTGTGTAAAACAGAGATTTCTTATTTGAGGCCAATTAAATCCTTCTCATGGGGGAATAAAACCGAGTTTAAAGGCACTAACTGCATGTGTATATTCTGCCATGAAAGCATTACCACCTCAAGCTGAAATGTATATTTTTGAAAGGCTTCCAGGTTTGGCATTATAGGCTCTCTTATCCCTGAGAGAAATTGATTTTCTTCAAATGTTCAGCACATTTTTTTTCTTATACTTTTTTTTTTCCCCCATCAGAAGAAAAAACAAAAAAGCTCCACTGATTTGCTTCATATCTAAGCAGACATTCTGGAAGTCTGAGAATACATGTTTTATATTTGCAACTTCTGACAAGCTGGGAAAAGGAAATAGGTGTTCCATACCTGTCCCACCAGGGACTGCCTGTCCAACCCAATAAATCCAGCAGGAAGGGCAGCACTCTTGGAGACAGTTGCAGTTAGAGTTGCCACCTGCTTTTTGGCAAGTCCTCTATTTACTGGCATAAAGCCCATTCATCTCTGAAACGCTCCAGCTGCTGCTGATCTATTCTATTTTAATAAGGTGCTTAAACCCCTCCAGCTGTTTGTGAAGAACCAGCTCCAAGGAGAAGATCTGTGTGACAGGCAGAACGGGAGCGTGGGCCTTGCAAAGGCTCCGCTGTGGCTTCGGTGATTAATATTGACACGTGGGATTTGGCAGCTCTGCCTGGAGAATCTCCTGCCAGATGGTGAAGGGTGGAGGGAAAGGCACAGGGACTTTCCACCTGCTGATACCCAGGGAGGGATGGAGAGGAGGCTGCTCCATGATGAGCTGGGTGGGACACCCCTTCTGGTCCTTCACCCCATCTTTTAGGGCAGCCAGACCTGGCAAAGGTCATCACTTCTCCTCCATAAAGGAAACAGCATCCATGGCCTCACTCCAACCCACAACAAATTACCTTTGTTCTTCCAATTAATTTAGCCTTCTGCTTAGTGTGCAGCAAATGTATAATTAGCTCCAGAAAGACAGAACTGTTATTTCAAAAAACTGTTTGAAATATCCCAAAGAGGCATTCCAGCAGGCTCTACCCACTGTTCCTTTATCTCCATTCCCACTTTAATTACCAAGGAGCCTCCTTGTTTAATACTGGTTTATGGAGCTCTTCTTTTCTTCTCTGCTGCTATTAGAAAGTTGCTGATGTGGAAAAAAAGAGGGGAAGTGTCATGAGAAGAATCATGCCAGACTGAGTTCACTTTGAAAAATCCCTTCTCAAAGCTCAAGTGGAGGCTTGTGATTTTTATTTTTTTTTTTTTTTAATCTGGAACACCAAAAGACTGAGGGACAGGGATGAATTCTCAGCAGAAGAATGTTGAATCTGCCGTTCCTTCCTCTTTTTGCCTGGAAAAATGGGAGTAGAATGATGGGTGGAACATCATCTCTCTGGAGCACATATTCTGTTACCAGAGTGGCACAGTGCAGGTGTAAAAGTACAGCATAAATTTGACTTCCACTGTAGTCAGAAATTGTACTTGTCCCGTGTTTGTCAAGATGAAGTTTGAAATTCCAGTGACTATATGACTATTTTCATCCCTAAGTGAGATAACAGTGTGATCTGTGGCTTTCTCCCCTGGATATCCTGCCCCACCATCCCTGGAGTTATGGGGGTTTAATATTCCAAAGTGTCTCCTGAGCTGGGGGGAGGAGGGAGACACCAGCCCTGCACCATCCATCCCACCTCACTCTGGTGCCAGCTGCTGGAAGAGGAGATTTATTCCCTCATATTGTTGTGATTCTGCCTCATTCAAGTGAGTTGTGTCTTATTTTTGTTGGGATAATAAAAGAATATAGGAAATATTTTTTCTTTTTTTTTTTTTTTAGAGGAACACAGAGATGCTACAGATTCCTGATTTGCTTGGAAAGAAGTTTGAAATCCTCTCTGCCTATTTTTGAAGGACAAAGTGGGCCAGAAGTTCTGGAAGTTCTGCTTCCTGCGTGGTCACCGACACCATCTCATTGCTAAGCTTCTGACTGCCTTAATATTCCACTCATCAAATTTATGGTAAGTAAAATACCTTCTGATTGTTGCAATGCTTGTGTTCAGTTCTGCAGCACCTTTGCACCCCCTAAAATGCTGCCCATGTTCATCCATGTGGGTTTATCCATCCCTGATATGCAGCCTGGGTTGGAAGGAGAAATTGGGTTGGGAGAAATTGGGCTGCTCTGAGCCCACACTGCAACTCTCAGTGTGTCTTTTAGTCTGAGGCCAGAAAATCCCTCCCCTTAGCAAAGAAAGAGCTGGAAAAACAAGCACACCATGCCTTCTGTTACCTAATTATGTAACCAGTAAACTTGTGCCTCAATGGAGCCTCAGAAAATTATCTTTGCTGTGTGAGATGTCTCTTCATCCCCGGGGATTGCCACGTGTTGTACTTGCACTTCCAGAAATCTCCCAGCACAGGCTGGAGCACGACTCCCTGCTGGGCTGGGCAGTGGCACTGAGGTGACCAGGGAGTTTAGGACAGGAAATTAATGATGCCATTATGCCCAATTTCCAGTTCACAAGAATTTCGGGATGCAGATTGTCCATCCCCATCTGCAAGTGGGTCCTGGGGCTGCCGAGCCTGGCGTTGGGAAGCTCCTGCCACCTGCTCAGACCTCGCTGTGGTACCCGAGCATCAAATGACTGCGAGGAGTGGGATGTGAGCTGAGCTTTTCATCCAGAACCCGGTTCCTCCCTCCTGGCCGTATTGCAGAGGGGACAGTGCCACCTACAGCCCCGAACCAGCCTGGCAGTGGCGGTGCTGCCTGCCTCGAAAATGTGAGATGATCTGCTGCCTTTATCCTCGTGCTCTCCGCTGACAATTCCTTACAACCAGCACTCCCCACTCCTTCAGCCCCCTCTGAGCCCTCCCGTGTGCTCTGTCTGCAGCTGAGTACACTAATGACAAATAATGGACCACACCACGACAGTCACAGAGGCACTTTGGAAATCACATTATTCCAACCACTCTCCTAGAATCATAGAATAGAATCCTAGAATGGATTGGGTTGGAAAAGACCTCCCAGATCATCCAGTCCAACCCTTGGGCCAACTCCACTCCCTTTACCACATCATGGCACTCAGTGCCACGGCCAAGCTCAGCTGAAAAACCTCCAGGGATGGGGAATCCACCCCCTCTCTGGGCAGCCCATTCCAATGCCTGAGCACTCTCTCTGCAAAGAAGTTTTTTCTGCTCTCCAACTTCAATTTCCCCTGGCAGAGCTTGAGCCCCCCGTGCCCCCTTGTCCTATTGCTGAGTGCCTGGGAGAAGAGACCAACCCCCACCTGGCCACAACTTCCCTTCAGGCACTTCCAGACAGTGCTGAGGTCACCTCTCAGCCTCCTCTTCTCCAGCACAAACACCCCCAGCTCCCTCAGCCTCTCCCCACAGCACTTGTGCTCCACTCCCTTCTCCAGCCTCGTTGCTCTTCTCTGGCCCCGCTCCTGTATGGCTTCGTGTCATTTTGAAGCCTATTTAACAGGGTTTGTAGAAAATGTCTAATCTTTATCCAAACCCCATCTATTCCCATCAGTTTTGGAGGTGTGAATCTCTTGAACTCTTAGAATTGTTACTGTAGATGCCTCTTCCTTGAAAGCTTCACACACAGGGAATGTTGTCCTGAGAGAGGAAGGGCATTTGGAATCTACTTGTTGAGCCCAAATCCCACACTAAATGGAGACTGATTCTTTACTCCAACACACACTGAGGTTTTCCATAGCTAATGAGTTCAATAGTTTTGTCTTGGGGGGTTTAAAGGCTACACCTGTGATGGGTCCCTTCAGGAGTGGCTGTTTGGCCCCTGCGATTCCTGTGGATGGAATGTGGGGACAGACAGTGTGTTGGTAACAGTTCAGCTGGATGAGGCGTAGGTGATGCCTGACAGCTTTGGCACTCCTGGCAGGAATGCTGCACCCACACACCCTGTACATTCATCTGTCCTGGTGTTCAACAAGAACTCCTTCCAGCTCTACAACCTGGGCCTCCAGTGGGCAAAGGCAGCAGGAGAACCAGCGAGGTGAGAACATCTGGGCACTCAGCAAGGCTGAGAGGGATTTCAAATTCCAATCCTGCCTTTTGGTGAAGGATTTGTTCTGCCCTATCAGCTCATACAGCACGAACAGCCTGAAATTGGAACCCAGATCAAGGGCATGGGGGAGAAATTGGGTGTGCAGCACAACCTGAAATAATCAAACTGTGCTGGAGCAGCCTCTGTGACAAGATGACTTACAGTTCTGGTGCTGCTTTTAAATGTGATTATGCATTTTAATTGTTTAACTTCAGTCTATGGAGCAGTTTCAAAGATGTTTTAAAATAACTTAATGTATGAAAAGCCTCTTGATTTTGAAACAAGCCTCAGGTTCAATGAATTCGTTTTTAATTGTGTGTGATGTGTGACACACTGATTTTGTTCAGAGCATTCAAGGGGGTGGAGCAGGATTTTCTAAACCACTCTGGATTGATGAGGCTACAAATGTGTAAAGACAGTAGAAGTTTTTATTCTGTTTGTTGTTTTGGAACACTGGAAGAACACAGAGCTCTGAATTTCACAGTGTTTGGAAGAACAGGAGTGTTCAAGGGCAGGTTGGACAGGGCTTGGAGCAGCCTGGGCTGGTGGAAGGTGACCCTGCCCATGGCAGGGGTGGGATGAGAGGAGCTTTAAGGTCCCTCCCAACCCAAACCATTCTGTGTTTCTGTGACACTTCAGCCATCTGAGGCTTGGCAGGACACAAAGGGACTACAAATAAAGGTGTGAGAGGGGCTGGTTTGTCTTGCTCCACTCCCTCAGCCATTTATCTCATTGTCATCTCCACGATGTGGAACTCTGTCCCCAGCTCCAGGTGGCCCAACCAAATGCAGAACCCCAGGGATGTCCATCCCAGCAGAGCCCAAATGCCCTCCCATGGGCACGGGGCAGGGCAGGTTAATCTGGAAACACATCCCACAAGCTCAGGAATGTGTGACAACTGAGATCTGAACCTGCACTTTATTTTCTCACTATCCAGAGAGCAGAAAATCATAATTTCTAGTGCCAATTGACAGAATTCATAACCAAATTCTTGCTTAAAACCCTGGAAAAATGACTAAAACAATAATAAATGGCAGGTGGTGTCATTCTGCTTGACACCTTTTGCTGTTGCCTGTTGTTTTAGAAGAGCTCAAAATGAAATTTAACAGGGGATTTATTGTGCAGGGACCTCCATTTACTGCCTTTCTTGCTAATGAGCAACACTAATAATCAACCTCATCAATCCCCTTGAATCCCAAAGAGTGTCTTCCCTTGGGATGTGGGGAGGAAGGGTTTGGTCATGTCTGGGAAATCTGTGGAGCAATTCAAACTTCAGGGTCATATTCACTTCCACAGTTGCTCAGCAGTGAAGTCTGAAACTCCTGCCTTGATTTTTATTTAAAAGTGGTTCTCACCTGAGAGGAAAACAATGTTAATGTGAAGATCTTACCCAAAAATACAGTTAAGAATGTTTAAAACCAGATTATCAGTGTTGTTACTTCTAATAAGGGTTGATGCCATTTGTAATTAATGTCAGCATTTGCAGTCCCATCAATTTTTTAAGAACATGGGATCTGATTTATAGTGTGTTCTGTGTGTCAATAGGAGGACTGGTGTCCTTTTTGGGGTTGTTTCCCCCCCTTATATCACAGGAACATTCATTAACACTCACTCTCTCCCTTGTTGGATGAAAAGTATTTTTCTAAAGATAACATGACTGGGGGCCTGTCCTTGTGTTTCTCAGCATGATTTTAGGCAGGAAAACACTCAGGTTGTTTTATCTTTGGAGACCAACCACTTGCAGGAAGAAACTCACATTCCTTTTGCTAAAAGGTTGGGGTGATGAGCCTTGAAGTCTTTCTGGTTCTTCACAGGCAAACTTGGGACACCTCCTGGTGAACACACCCAGACTGTGCAGCACGTGGGTTTGTCTGATCTACACTCAGGGGAATTCAGATGTGAGGATGAGATCCTTCCTTTGGACACAGAAGGGTTCTGGGTCTTCCATCCAGAGCTGCCCTATGAACAACTGCAGCTCTGAGAGTGGAGAAACATGAACTCCATCCCTTCTGCAGCTGCTGCTTCAAACAGGACAGACTCTCTTGGGCAAGGCTTGGGTATTGAACAGTTTTTAAGGTGAAGAAATGTTTATATCTGCACCTCACTAGAAGAACTTCATAAATAGCAATGTCAGGCCTGTAGCAAAACAACATAAAGGAGCACTTTTTATTAATATATGCACACTTTTCAGAGAGACAACTCCTGTTTAACCTTTCTGATTTCAGAGTGCTCCTAAGAAGCAAAGTTTCTACTCCCATTATTTTCCTAATGACCTAATTTCATTAACTCTACCCCAGAGTCAGAGAAAAAAGGTCTCAGCCAGCTTTAGGTCTATTCAAAGCACAGCGAGGCTTTTAAAGCTTAGGAACTGATTTGTGTATCCTATTAATTTTCCTAATTGTAAACAAAGCCTCGGTGTCTTGTGCAATAACCACATTTGCAGCAGCATGTGGCTCATTAAGCCCTGCCATCTGAGCCCCCATTAAAGGCACCCTGATCGTTAATCTGAGCAGAGCTGCTCCTCTCAGGGTGTGCCCACTAGAAGGCACCATCTGCTAGGAAGTTGGGAGGGAAAGGGAAGAGCTTCATTGAACGATTCCATGTGAACACTTCCAGGGAAACTGCAGGCTCAGGTGCAGCGTTAAAGAGGCTGGACAGTGACTCTGCCTGCAAACCACACAGAAATCCACATTATTTTCCTGGGGAAGACACTGTGAAATGTATTGACAGTATGAAGGGGTGAATTCCATGAGCTTCCAAGTTTGGAGGAAGAGTCAGGGAGTGACTTCAGCACTTCCAGGGTTTGGGAGGCAGGGGGTGAGGTCTCCTACACATGTCCACAGTTATCTCTGGCAAACCAGTTCCCTGTGCCTCAGGAAGGGAAACTGGAACTCACTGGGAGTGCTGAGAGAGGTATCCCAGAGGACAGGAATCCCAGAGGACAGGAATCCCAGTGGACAGGAATCCTAGAGGACAGGAATCCCAGAGGACAGGAACACCACAGGACAGGAACCCCACAGGACAGGTATCCCAGGGGATGGGTATCCCACAGGACAGGTGTCCCAGAAGACAGGTATCCCAGAGGATGGGTATCCCATAGGACAGGTATCCCAGAGGATGAGTATCCCACAGGACAGGTGTCCCAGAGGACAGGTATCCCAGACAGGTATCCCAGAGGATAAAAGTCCCAGACAGGTATCCCACAGGAGGGGTATCCCAGAGGATGGGTATCCCACAGGATGGGTATCCCAGAGGACAGGTATCCCAGCCTGCACACAAGACCAGACTGCAAGCACTGCAGGATGAGCTCCAAGCAGCTCCTGTGCCCCAGAGCAGCAGCAGCAGCAGCCGCAGGCAGTGGTGCTGGCCAGGATCACCTGCTTGGCCTCACCTGGGGCAAAGGAAGCTCTCAAAACTCTCCTGCAGTGTGTCTCAGGCCCATCAGCAGCTCATTTAGTGCCTGCTGCAATTAGCTGAGGAGCTGTGTGTGCACTTACTCACTGTGCATTGCCTTTAGGGCAGTGACTCAATGAAAAATCCTCCTCAGGTATCACCACTCTGGATCACTTATCAGTGGGCCTGTTTCAAAACATTCCTTTATTATAAACTGTTCCTCTGTACTGAAAGAGTATCATTCCTGCTACAGTCACTAAAACACCAGAAGCAGCAGTTTCAAATTTATTGTGTAACACGCCCCCCCTGTGATCTTCAACTTGTTTCTGGGTTCTCAGGTCTTAATTCCAGCACTCAAACCCAATCCAACCCTGTTATTAAAGCCTGGCTGTGAAATCTGTGGCTGTGGTGTCACTAATCCCTGTCACAGGAAAACACTCTGTTTGCTGTTCCTGATGTAGATCTTTGGAAAAAGAGCACCTACACCTCATAGTTACTTGGAGACAGTTTGGAAACAACAGCTCTGTCCTCAGGAATAGCTGGAATGGAGCTCTGGAGAGTCAGAGGGGAAGAGAAGCAGGGGTTGAAGAGGACGGTGGTGATGGAAATCCTGAGTAGAGGGAGGGGAGAGAAGTTAAAAACTGGGAAGTGTTAAATTTGAGTGGAAAAAATCCCTACTGAAACATGATTAGAATCTTTCCCATGACTGGGATATCCCAGCTGCTTCTTAAAGCTGAACTAAGTTTGCAGTCAGTTCTTCTGACCCAATGAACTGGAGGAAAGCAGAGCTGCTGCTGCTGCTGCTCAGGGCCCAGCCCAGGCACAGTCAGGAATGGCCATTTCTGCCCCAGGAGGAACAGGGGCACAGGAGAATTCAGAGCTGTTAAACATCACACCAAATGGTCCTCCACTTTAATACAATCTGAGTCTATATTCTAATTGCCTCCTAAAATCCAGATCTGACAGGGCATGAATCATCAGCCTTTTATTATACAGAGCACACCTGTAATTCCAGAACCACATTCTCTGAGCAGCAGCTGTGCTAAAGCCCTTCTACAACTCACAACTAAAAATAATCTCACATATAATGATATCCTTAAAACAGATTATGCTTTCATATACATGACCTGACTATTTGTTACCACATAACAGTTTATTAGATTTTTAAATGACATTACAAAGAACCTAAGGCTGCTATTACAAGGTATATTGATACATTTCTTATGTTCACAAAATTCCCCTGTTATTCTGAGCTTTTATTACAATTTCCCCTCAGTTTGGAAAAATGACCTGTCATTTTGCTCTCACAGCACACACAGGTGATTGAGGTGGCATTAAAAAGCAGGCTGAGGGTGGCCCAACTGCTGAGTGCCACCAGTGCTTGCTGCAATTCGGGGCTGAAGCTGGAGGAGCAATGCAATGATTGTCAGGTAGAGCTGACAGGGGTCATTTTTCTTCACAACTGACACGGTACAGACTCTCCCAAACACACTTGTCATTGCCAAAATACTCGAATGCAACCCACTGAACCCCAGGCCCGTAAAGTGGATATGATTAGAAAAGCAAACACTTCTCTAAACCCAGTATTTTGAAGTTGTTATCCAAAGAGAGGCAAGGCTTTAAAACTCTCACTGGATTCTCTCCTTTTTGCTCAGTACCTCACTGCTTTGCCAGGACACTGCTCTGTGCAAAGAGCCAGTGATTTCAACTGAAAGCCCAACACAGACAGCCTAAAACCACCATCCCTGTTCTGTCCTTCAACCACAATTACTGATCAAAGGTGAGGCCAAAGGACACACAGACAGTTTCAAAGCGGAGTGTTAAAAAACTTCAATCCCACAGTGAGATTGTTCCTGGTTGGTTGTCCCTTGTCTGTCCAGATGCCCCAGGTGTGGGTGGCAGTGGTTGCTCAGCTGTGCACAGATGGTACAACTGCACTTCTGGGTTGTGTTCCACACACAGCTCAGGTAAAACCAGGAGCAAGAGAGATGATTCTGCTGGTCAGTGTCTCCAAAATCACCTTGTATGAAAAAACAACCCACAGTCCCCAACCAGTTGAGTGCCTGATGCTGAGAACTAATGCCAAGTTTCAATCTTGTGCTTCACTCCACAGAGTCACAAAGGGCAAGGCAAGCTCCCATCTGGTGGGAGCCACGAAATGCTGAGCTATCAAACATGGAACATCTAGAAAAGTACAGGAAAGAGGAAAAAAAGTGGCTTCACAAAAAAATGCACCCAGAAGTTGAGATCCATAAGATCTGTGTTTTAATAACACAACCAATTGATCCTCGTAACAAGAATTCACAAAGTGAAATTACAGTACACAAACCAAAATATAAACTACCCTACCCCACCTATACAATGTACATTAGGAATGCAAGCTCTGTAACAATATAAAAATGCTTTTACACACAGGAGTTGCAAAAAGCCATTCTGTAATTCAAAGGACTTGTAGATAAAAAAGTCATCTTCCATGATTCATCTTGTTATTGGCAACCTGGTGGGGAGAAATAAGAAGAAAATAGATCACTGGGAATTGAGAGAATCATGCTCATCAGAAATGTTCATTTGGGGGGTTCAGGCCAAGAGAAGTGACACTGAGGGCAGTGAAGCCCACAAGAATTTGTATTTTTGTCAGAGTATCACAAAAATAGCACCTTAAACACTACACAGGCTGCACAGAATGCAAGACACGACCTCAGAATCTCAAGCCTGAGAGAGGCTGAGACATGCCTGTCTCAGTCACTCTTTAAACAAACCCAAGTTGATCTAATGTGATACATACAGTATTTTATTTGCCACTTGCCTTCCCTGGATTACAACAACCAAGCCCTACACAAACTCTGCTCACACACTAAAATTAAGCACCACCCCCGTTGTTTATGGTGTAACAGTTCTGGCACCTGCACTGCCCCATCTCCTGAAATGCCTCCAGCACCTTTCAGTGCTGTGTGTTGTGCTGCCTCATCACCTGAACTTTCCCACACGTTTCTGGCCTGGATTTTCAGCTGCTGCTGCCAAGACAATGAGACATCAACTTCTCCAATGTTTCTGTGTAATGCAGAGGCAGGTTATCAATTAAGGGATTACACAGTAAAATATAATAGCACATTTTCCTTTCAGAAGGAAAGTTCTTTCCCCAGGGAATGTTGCCTTAGGACATGTCTTGCCTCGTCCCTGACTGCTCTCCTGCCCTGCCAGGACCTGCTGTGTGAGTCACCACTCCCTGCAAGCTCCTGCCTTACACCCAGCAGGAATCTACAGCTGAGGGGCAGTGACTCCTCACCAGCCCCAGTGACTCCACCAGCCCCCTGGGCAGCCCCTTCCAACTCCTGACAGCTCTTTCCATGAAGTTCTGTTGGTCTCCAACCTGCCCCAATTCCTGAATTCCTGCTGATGTCCCACCTGCCCCAATTCCTGACAACCCTTTCCATGAAATCCTGCTGGTGTCCAACCTGCCCCAATTCCTGCTGGAGTCCAACCTGCCCCAATTCCTGACAAACCTTTCCTTGAATTCCTGCTGGTGTCCAACCTGTCCCAATTCCTGAATTCCTGCTGATGTCCCAATTCCTGACAACCCTTTCCCTGAATTCCTGCTGGAGTCTAACCTACCCCAATTCCTGACAACCTTCTCCATGAGTTCCTGCTGGAGTCCAACTTGCCCCAATTCCTGACAACCCTTTCTATGAAACTCTACTGATGTCCAACCTGCCCCAACTCCTGACATCCTTTCCATGAATTCCTGCTGGTGTCCAACCTGCCCCAATTCCTGCTGGTGTCCAACTTGCCCCAATTCCTGAATTCCTGATGATGTCCCATCTGTCCCAATTCCTGACAACCCTTTCCTGAATTCCTGCTGGAGTCCAACCTACCCCAATTCCTGACAACCTTCTCCATGAGTTCCTGCTGGAGTCTCAACATGCCCCAGTTCCTGATACCCTTTCCATGAATTCCTGCTGGAGTCCCACCTGCCTCTCCCCTGGCACAGCCTGAGGCCATTTCCCTTGTGCTGTCCCTTGTTCCCTGGAGCAGAGTCTGACCCCTCCCTCTTGTCAGGGAGTTGCAGAGAGCCAGAAGGTCCCCCCTGCGCCTCCTTTTCCCCAGGCTGAGCCCCCCAGCTCCCTCAGAAGTTCTCCAGCCCCCTCTCCAGCCCCACTGCCCTTCCCTGGACATGCTCTCCCTCCACACACCACAATTCTCTTTCTAATTCTGCCCTGCACAAATCCCACCACACACAGACCAAGGCCAAAACTTGCATCTGCTAAAGCCAGGAATGCCAAGGGTTTGTTCAAGGCCAAGCAGGGCCTGTCTCACTTTAGCTCTTGTTGGGGGCTGGGCTCTTGTTGTCCCCCTCCAGCTCCTCCACCCCTGCCTGTGTCATGAGGTCTGCGATGTTCTTCTCCAGGTCATCGATGCGACAGCTCATGTCATCGAGGGCACAGGGGTCAAGGAAATGCCACCACCGCCCTGCCAGACCTGCCAGGAGTGGCACAGCTCTGCTCCAACCCCTGTGGTCACCTTAAATCCATCCCACAAATCCCACTGCCACGCAGGTTCTGTGCTATCTACTGCCCAAGTTTATAAAAAAAAGGATATTTCTTCCAATTATTTGGTCAGACATGGTCTGGAATTTGTCCTGCATTTGCTGGAGCAATGTCTGCACCTGAGAGAAAATGAAAATAAACAATTAGAGGTTTTTCCTTTCATTAGAGGCTGTTACAGTATCTAATCTCATGTAATGAGGTAACTACGTTGCTCTTTCATTGCTGAGCTTCAACTGTGCTCAAACTCTGCAGTGCAATTAAATATATATGTAAAAATGATATGTAAATACATGCCCAGGGAGGAGGACTGAGGCTTACAGTGACTAGGACAGTAAACACGGGCTGGGCACAGAACAGGCTGCCCAGGGCAGTGGGCACAGCCCCGAGGCTGCCAGAGCTCCGGGAGCGCTTGGACAACACCGAGGGACAGGAGGGGATTGTTGGGTGTCTGTGCAGGGCCCGGGGTGGGACCGGACGGTCCTGGTGGGTCCCTCCCAGCTCAGATTTCATCATTTATAAAATCTAAAAAAAGCCCGCATTTCACAAGCAGGACAAAACCCACTGCGGCTGTTCCCGCAGCCCCTCAACCCCACGATTTTCGGTGTCACAGAACCACGGGCAGCTCCGGGACGAAAGGACATTAAATCCACCCCGTTCCGAGGGCAGGGGCACCTCCCATAGGTGCGGGCGCTCCAAGCCCGGGCCAACCTGTCGGGAGAGGGGCTTTCCCTGCCCGTCCCTGGCCGCGGTCAGTGTCCCCTATGCCCCCTCGACGCCCCTATGCCCCATCGATGCCCCCCGGGCCCCACCACTGCCGTCAGGTCCTGGACGCTCTTGGGGTCGGTCTCGGCCATGGTGGCTCCTTTGGGGCTGCGCCGCTTCCGGTCGCGAACGACGCTCCCGCCGCCTCTCGCGAGAGCTGCGGCGCGCGGGGCATGCTGGGAGGTGTAGTCCCTGCCCGCAGGCCGCACGCCCAGCTGGGGGGGGGCCTGGCTCTGGTTATAGTGGGAGCGAACACAGGGATTGGTGTTCATTGGCTGCAGGTTACATGGTTATCGCATTAGTGTGTGTTCTATCTTCCTGTGCTTAATAGTTTCATGCTCGTTCTTCCTCCTCTTCCTCATGTTTCGTGGGCCGTGGCCGCCATCTCCCCCTGCCAGAACTGCCTGGTACCACCCAGAGGTGATTCAGCACTGACACGCCATTATCTGTATTGGTTTTTTCCTTACACCAAGAATTCTGCCCAATGCCCTTGAGCCCCATAAATGTGCCCATTGTCCCTGTCCCATCCCTGTCCCCACCGTCGCTGTCCCATCCCTGTCCCCACTGTCCATGTCCAGTTCTGAGCTCTTCAGGAAGAAGAAAGACAAGGAGACACTAAAGAGGGTCCAGCAGATCCCACAGAGATGATGAGGGGCCTGGAGCATCTCTCTGATGAGCAGAGACTGCAGGAGCTGGGCCTGGTTAGTCTGGAGCCAACTGAGAGGGGATCTCATCAATCCATGCAAACATCTCCAGGGGGTGTCAGAGGGTGGTGCCAGACTCTTGTTGGTGGTGCCCAGGACAAGGAGCAATGGCCATAAACTAAAACACAAGAAGTTTCACTCCAACATGAGGAATAACTTTCCACTGAGCGTGCCAGAGCACTGGAACAGCTGCCCAGGGAGGGTGTGGAGTCCCAAACCAAACCCACCTGGACACGTTCCTGTGTCACCTGCTCTGGGTGACCTTGTCTTGGCAGAGGGTTGGACTGGAGGATCTCCAAGGTCCCTTCCAACCCCAGCTCTCCTGTGATTCAGACTGAATCCATACCCAGATTACTGACCCAATCTTTACGATGCCATAAAGCTCCATAGGATGGATCTGGGCATGCACACGGGATAAGCATTTCCCAAGGGTCAGGTTACAGCATTTTTAGACCCAAACTACTGATTTGTAGATTTAGATTGTGAAGGAGCCCATGTTTACACCCCTTGGTTATTGTGTACCCAGATAAGATCTGAAGTTAATGACCACATTGAATGTGAATCTGTAAACAGAGAACCCTTAACAACGACATTGAATATGAGCCTGTAAACGAAGAGAGTTTCCCACTCCAGCAGGTGGTTCTCAAGTGTCTCCTTTCCCCTGGAAGGCAACAGATGTGCTGACAGGCTCTGCCTCATCCCACAGCCAGGAGCAAACCTGAGCTGCAGGGTGTTTGCATTATTAATGTGCCTTTTGGAGCACTGCAGGAGTAATAAAAAACTATTTAGTGCTGGTTTGGGGCAATTTCATTGTCTTTTTAAAAGTAAATATGGCTCCTGGTTCTGAAAAACAGAATCACGGAATGGAATGGAATGGAATGGAATCACAGAATGGAATGGATTGGGTTGGAAAAGACCTCCCAGATCATCAAGTCCAACCCTTGGGCCAACTCCAGTCCCTTTACCACATCATGGCACTCAGTGCCACGGCCAAGCTCAGCTGAAAAACCTCCAGGGATGGGGAATCCACCTCCTCTCTGGGCAGCCCATTCCAGTCCCTGAGCACTCTCTCTGCAAAGAAGTTTTTTCTGCTCTCCAACTTCAATTTGCCCTGGCAGAGCTTGAGCCCCCCGTGCCCCCTTGTCCTATTGCTGAGTGCCTGGGAGAAGAGACCAACCCCCACCTGGCTGGAACTTTCCTTCAGGCACTTCCAGACAGTGCTGAGGTCACCTCTGAGCCTCCTCTTCTCCAGCACAAACACCCCCAGCTCCCTCAGCCTCTCCCCACAGCACTTGTGCTCCACTCCCTTCTCCAGCCTCGTTGCTCTTGTTGTGGCTTTTCCATGCCTGGCTGTGGCTGGTGAGGCTGTTGGAAACACTTAGATGTTTAACTCCCATTCCTTGGTTATTGTGTTTAGGGCTGGTTGTTTTTGTAACTGTTATTTGGACTCAGATAAACTGTTTTGAAAAGTCCCTTAGAACAGCCCCAGACCTGTCCCTTGGTGCTACTGAGACATTTGTACCAGACTGTTACCAGCTGTGGCAGGTTTGGATACAGAGTCCCAGAATCCCAGACTATTCTGAGTTGGAGGGACCCACAAGGATCATTGAGTCCAACTCTTCAGTCAATGGCCCACAGAGGGGATTGAACCCATGACCTTGGCATTGTTACAACCAAGTTTTAACCAACTGAGCTCATCTCAGGTGCCAGTGCAGGGGTAGTACGGCACTTTATAGATTCAACTGGTCCTTCTTTTAGCTCAAACATCCCAGTTCTGTGTTCCATTTTAGTGTCTGGACAAGCCCTAAATGGTTTGGATGGATCCCTTGAAACAACACTCAACCAAACAGTCCCTGCTATGCAGGAGTCAGGTCTGAGTGAGGAAATGATTCCTCAGGCCATTAAGGTTTTAATAAGTGTCAAACAGCTTCCCACTTGTTCTCATAACTGCCATTTGAATTTTTTTTCATGTCAGGATAAACCATTTTTGTTATTTGTTTGCTTTCTAGCACAGCATGGTTAAACAATGAGGGGAATTTTGCTGGGTTTTGTCTCCTTTTTTTGAAAGAAAATGCAATGCAAGGAGGACTGGTGGGATTAATGACCCTTTCATGGTGGTGCTCAGAGATTATTCAAATGAATGGAGCTGCACAAGGCTGAATTCTCTTGCTGGCTTTTCCCTGACAGAGTCTTAATTTAAAGTATACAGAGAAGGAGGACCTTCAGCATTTACAAAGAGCCTGTTGTTTTCCTTTAAATCAAGGGAAATGTACAAAGATACATTTAAAAACAGTTAATGAAACTTCTCTAAAATGCAGGGATATGCAGAGTTGGACCTCCTATGGCAGTAAGTTATGTCAGGCTTTGGGAAAAAGCAGCACATTTACAGTTTTCCAGAGAATTCAAAATGAACTTTGCCTTTGTGGAACCATGATAGGGATTTGTGTCTTTAGGTCTGATCCAGTTCCTGTTTCCTTTGGTGAAATGAGATTGGAGGTCAACAACTTGAATAAAAAAGACTATTCTTTTAACAGCTTATTTTTTGTGCCATTTAATGACCAAATCACTTTAAGTAGTTAATGCTGTAGAATTAATTGTACCTTTGTTTTCAGGCCTTCTTTCCAGTAATCCTGACCCAAGGACTGGGAGGCATCTACTGAAATCCAAGTTCAAAAAGGCACAAAACAGTTTCCCAAAGGTGAGTTTTTCAAAACCAATTGTTTCTGCAAAGAGCCCGTTCTTAGCAAAACCACTTCTGTCGATCCTGGAATGGCCTCAGAGATCTTTGGTCCTGTATTTATGTCTGTTTTTAACAGCAGTTCTGCCAGAGGACTCACAGACTATTCTGAGTTGGAAGGGACCCACAAGGATCATCAAGTCCAACTCTTAAGTCAATGGCCCACAGAGGGGGTTGAACTCATGACCTTGGCATTGTTACAACCGGGTTTTAACCAACTGAGCTCATCTCCGGGGGCGGTCCCGTGGCATAGTGGAGAGCACTCGGGTCTCCGACTCCCAAGGTTGTGAGTTTGAGTCTCAGTACGGGCGGCCCCGGCAGTTCAAGCCTCCCTGCCATGCTGTAGATAGTCCTAAGGAGACTTCACTGTCACTGTCCAAGCTTACTCATCCGTGGCAAATGAACCTCGGGACTTAAACGGTGGGGCCAGTTCTGCGCACGCTGAGCCTCACCTAAAAAATCCCCTGCACAGGCTCGGAGGGCACACGTGGGGTGAGCCCTTCCCAAATCTTCGTTCACGAAGATTGGCCGTTATTTATTATTATAATCTCAGGACCTTGAGCCTGGTGGAATTCCAGTGCATTGGCTCAGTGGTAACGTTAAAAAAGATTATGTTAAATCTGTGTATTCTGTGAGACAATAAATAGCAACTCTATTTTAATTGCTTTGACTGTCAGATCATGTTTGGGCTCCCTGATGACTTTCAGATAATTGTGGTTGTTTTCATACAGAGCTTGTGCTCTCAAGCCCTTACAACTGTTCTGCTCCTTCATTTGAGAGTGCTGAGTTTATGGATCTTAAGATACTCAGCACATAAAGTCACAGGGTTTTATTTTTTTATTCAAGCCCAAATTCTTCCAATGAAATCATGAGAATTAATTTTTTATATCTCAGTTACAACCTGAGTTGCTCATGGCAGAAATTCTTGGGAAAATACAAAAATATGACAAATAGAATTTATTTATTACTTCCAGAGAAATGACACTCCTTAAAGGATGTTAAATATACATGAGGCCAGAACTTACTAAACAAAGAACTGTGCTTAGAAAACAACTGTCAAGGGAAAAGTAAATGTTCAGTATCATGACTGGTGGGTATTTAACTGGAGGAAACACAAATTATGGAAACAGGTCAGGAATAAATGTGAAAGTGATTTGTATTAGAACAAAATTCATTTTTTTTTTAGATTATTCTTCAAGCAACTAAACCAAAGTGCTTTTGCATGAATAGCTTCATGCAATGGAAACCAGGCACCAAAATGAGATATTTTCTCCTCACATACTTTGACTTTTATGTCCTACAGTGCCTGAAAACCTTAATTTTTAGAAACCTGAGGTCCATTTTCTCCTTCCATTTCAAACATTCCAGAGGGCATCTCATTAAGGTTCCCAAAAACAGCAAGCATGCCGCAGATACAAGGAATAATTTTATTGTGCTAATTAAATGTAATCAAGTAATTAGCAGCAACATTGGCTGGAATTCTCTGTGGCAACAGGGGATTTGCAGAGCATGGAAATTCTTACTGGAAATTCTGGGTTTTTCTCTGCCAGTGGAGTATTTTGTACCTTTCTGGGTCTGGCTGTGGTGCAGGGGTTTTTTTCTGGATGCTTCTGGTGCAGATCCCTCTCTCTGGTCAGTGACATCCCAGCCTGCGAGCTCAAGCCACCAGTGAGCCATGAAACCTCTGACCTGAATTCTGGAGTTTCCTGGTGATGAACCTTCAGAGCAGAGACAGATGGAGCTGTTTGTCGGATGGGGCTGCAGGGAGGAGAACTGGCTTTTAACCCACAGGAGATATATTTATGTATCAAGAGACATTTCAGAGCTTTGCCTGCCAACACTGGGTTGGTATCAGTGTTGCTGCTGAGCACTCAGAGTGGAGGACAAACCAACACCTGACTCAGCTCACTGAAAATCTCTTGGTTTTGAAGATGTAGCGAAACTATTCTGAACCTGTCTCTGAGCACACAGTTTTGCTGTTAAATTTAGTTTCATTTCATTTAGTCCATGCTCCTAAATGAAGCAAAGTCTAGGCAATAAGTGCTAAATAATGTGTGTGGCTTCTCTGAGCTGAAGGAAGTGCAACTGCACTTGGGCAACATCAGGCTGGTTCTCTTGCAGCATTAAACTGAAATTATAACAAAGAGAACAACTAAGTGCTGTTTCTGCAGCCTCTGCACTTCCAGTCTAATCAATCAAGCCAGGGAATTACTTGAAGGTTCACAAGGGTTTAGTGAAATGAAGTTGGTTTATAACTCACAGAGAGATAAGCCTGTCTTTACAGTTGACTTGTTAATTGGCTCTGTCTCCTCCTTTGCCGAAAGAAGAATGTGCACTCAGAGCAGGGTCCTGCATGTTGCTGATTATCCAGAGCTGTCTTGTGAAGGACTTGCAGTGCTGAGCACCTCAGGACATTGCAGGATTGAGCCATCACTGTCCTGCAGTGTAACACAAAAGGTGACAAAAACATGGCCTGCCAACCTCCAGTTGTTTCCTCCAGGAAGACACCGAAGGTTGGAGAGAGTCAGGCACAAATCACACCCTGGCCAGTTTGGGTCCAAATACAAAAAGAAGCCTTGGAGATGTTTGGGCTCCAAATGAGGAGATAATATTTAATGTCAGCTGGAATGCTGGAAGAGCAAGAAATAGCTTTGATACAAGGTTATAACAGCAACCTCAGTGAAGGGCATGGATTATGTTGGTTCACTCTTACACAGAAATCCTGTGTGGGGAATGGGAGGGGATTTGGAGCTGCAGATTGCAGTGGGGAGAGGGGGAATTTCCATCCAATGCAAGTGCTGCAGTGCTGCAAACTGTATCCAAACCAGGACTGTAACAAAGTCATTGTAAGATTACTTAATCTTAACTAAATGAGATTAATTTGCTTTTTTTCCTGCTGAAAAATCAATAATACTGTTAATTGTGAGGGTTTTCTGAGAGACATCAATACTGTTACTCTGCTGTATCCTAAGTCCATTCATCAGTCCTGTTTAGAGTTCCTGCTCTAAGGTTTAGATATTTCTGTTTGAATTACAGCTGTTGTCTCTTTAATGCCTCTCCCTTGTTTGCTGAAGTCTTCATTTCTTTCCACAAAGAAAAAAATGATAATTTATTTCCCAGGTTCATTTTTTTATGCACAATAATGAAATGTTCCTTCATTTTATTTCCTGCCTTCTTGTGGATGAGCAGTTTAGGTGTGTCTTTCCTTCTGAATGGTGACAATCTACCAGAATTAGCTGAAAATTTAAAAGATGACATTTCCTTGGATATTTCTTATTGGCATTTCTCATTCTATGAATAGACAAAGCTGGATGATTTGATTATAAATACTTCATGTGTGGAGGAGAATAGGTAATCATTCTCAGTGTCTGCTCCACTAAGATGTTATTTCCCTCTGTTATTGAGTTAAAAGAAGTTTGGCAAATCAATCACCAGTTTACAACTACATCTCTTAAAATGAAATTAAGCACAGTTGAGTTTTTTTCTCATTGAAATTTGAAATGTTTCCTTCTAATTCCAACTCTTTCAAACTCTCCAGCCAGGAGAAAGGGATCCTTTGTAAATGGACAGAGGTGCCACCTGGAAAACAAAGGGAAAACTGCAGAAGCCAGTGAGGAAGCCAGGCCAGTAAAGGGGCAATTCCATGACTGTGCAGCCTCTCTGGATAATGGGGAATTCTAAAGGCTTTGCAGAATGTGTCAGTGTGGAACACTTGGAGCAGTGAAAGCCAATTCCTGCTCTGGCTGAGGGTGCTGTTCAAGTCCCCTGATCACAATTAGAGAACACTGAGCCCTTTTGCAAACCCACTGAGGAACGGATAAAACCTGCATTTGTTTGTGCAGCACCACGACAGGGAAGGGAAGGGAAGGGTTTCCAGCTGCAGCATCCAGGCTGACGTGGGCCTGAATTCAGCTGCCCAAATTGCTCATTAGCATGACTTCTTCATTTTCTGCCCAAACTGTGCTCCAGTGCTGTGAGCACATGAAAATCTGCAGTTGTCTCATCTGCTGTGGGTGGGCTGTGCCATCCCCTGTTTGCAGCACAAACAGCCCTGCTTTAGCCTGGACTCCTTTAAAGGTCAGCAACCTTAAACATTGAGGCCTGGAGTTTTCCATGGGCTGAAAGGGTTTTTGACAATGCACAACAAAAAAAAATAATTCCTGCATGGAATCATTCCTCCATCCTTGCCCTGATTCTGAGCCCTGTTCCTGGCACTCCAGCAGGATGCACAAGCAATAAATACTGTTCTGTGCCTCGGATCCAGACAGCTGGTTCCCCAGATCTTGTGCAGAACTGCTTTACAACCTGTTTGCTTGGCACAGAGCAGTTCCCTGCTAAATTATTCACTTTACTCTGTGGCCAGCACACTGGATGCTTGTGACATGTCAAGTGAAATCCAATCACTACATCCAATGTAAACAATCGCTCAAGACTTGTCTCTTTGAGGAATGAAGCCTTAGATACTGTGACCATCTCCTCCCAGTCTGTCCCTGGCACTCCCAAGGGAGGCATTAGTAGAGTGAAGGCAAGATCCTCTTCATTTAGGCCACCCTTAGGCCAGCCTGGAGCAGGTTGGGGTGAGAATGAGGAGGAATCAGAAAAGGAACAAGTATTTACTGACAAGAGTCCTCACCAGACACCACTGAAGCGAAAGGGTCTCTCCAGTAATCCTGGTGGGATTTGGGGCTCACCAGGATCCTTTTCAACAGTCAGTGGGGCAGTAAGACCCAGTGCATCTATTTTAGTCTTGTTTGGAGCAATCCCAGAGTTACTGGAGTCTGAATTTTGATTTTTGAGTCTCCAAGCCACACTAACCATGTCTGCAACCATATCAGTCACCTCAGAGTGGAAGCCTGATCTATTTTAGGGGTTAAGGAATGGGGTGGAGTACAAAGGCCTCCTGTGGTGTGCTCCTGCTCCGCTCCTGCTCCCCTGCCACAGGAAGGGAAGATTTTGAGTTAAAATGACACTGTAAAATTTAAGCCTTGAGACTTAGATCTCCTCAGGTTGTAAATGTGGTGTGGAAGCCCCACATACATCATTTGCTCCACCACACAGCAAAAACTGAGAGCACAGGGGAGATTGGATTTTTTCTTCTGCTAATACTGGAGAAAAACACTATTTGTTTTAGTCCTTTCTTTTTCTCAGGAAAAATGTGAAGTGTCTTCAGTAGAAAAAATACAGAAAATCGTTATCACAGACAAACTAGAAACGCCACTAGTGAAAAATCAGTAGTTCCCATAGCACATCAGAGCTGGCAGTATGAAGTGCTGCAGGGGAAAAAACCTGCTTTAATTATAGACAGTATCTCCTATCAGCATAACATCCCACACTGTCTCTTTTCTGAGCCTCTTCACTTCATCTGCAGGAGGGATGAAAACTTTTCTCCATTTTTCTGAGCCTGGCTCTGCCAATGCTCATACCAGGTCAGACAGTGCAGGAGGGTTCGTGCCAAAATCCCAGCTGGGAGATTTGTCCCTTTACAGGAGCTGCTTTGAGAGCAGGAGCTGGGCCCAAAGTGTGGCCCTGGTGTTGCCATGTGACAGCCAGACAGAACCCTGGTACCAGACACAGCTCACCATCATCCCATGGGGTTTCAGTGTCCTGTGCCAAGGTGGCCCCCAGACCTGCACAGCAGCCCATCCCTGCCTCAGCTGGGCTGTGAATCATAGAATGGATTGGGTTGGAAAAGCCCTCCCAGATCATCAAGTCCAACCCTTGGGCCAACTCCACTCCCTTTACCAGATCATGGCACTCAGTGCCACGGCCAAGCTCAGCTGAAAAACCTCCAGGGATGGGGAATCCACCCCCTCTCTGGGCAGCCCATTCCAATGCCTGAGCACTCTCTCTGCAAAGAGGTTTTTTTCTGCTCTCCAACTTCAATTTCCCCTGGCAGAGCTTGAGCCCCCCGTGCCCCCTTGTCCTATTGCTGAGTGCCTGGGAGAAGAGACCAACCCCCAGCTGGCCAGAACTTCCCTTCAGAGAGTTATAAAAACACCTTTCTTACTCCTTCCTCTTAGTTAGATCCTGCTGCCTTTTTATGCTACCACACCTCATTATTTAGTTTCAAGCTGAGTTTCAGGTTATGTCAGTGCTGTCCTGTCTCTACCCCTCATCCAGCAACATCTTCTCATGTGAATTTAACAGCAAATCAGTCCTAACTTACATTTTTGCTCAGACAAAGAAGACTCAGTGAAGAGAAGTCAGTTAATGAATGGCTGTGAAAGAATGTTCCCTGATCCAAAAGTCTTGTGTTTCTGAGTCAGCCTTTCCCATGGGGAGCTGTGCCTGCAGCTTCTCACACTGGATTCAGGGTTGTCACATCTGGGACACAGAGTTATATCTGCTCTATGGAATATTTCAATTAGTCTTTCAGAAAGTCTGAGAGTGTGATGCTGATAGAGTGGTTCTGCATCACTGGTTCATAGAATGGATTGGGCTGGAAAAGACCTCCCAGATCATCAAGTCCAACCCTTGGGCCAACTCCAGTCCCTTTACCAGATCATGGCACTCAGTGCCACGGCCAAGCTCACTTTAAAAACCTCCAGAGATGGGGAATCCACCCCCTCTCTGGGCAGCCCATTCCTATGCCTGAGCATTCTCCCTATTCATATCGAAACACAATATGTTGTAGGGCTGGTCCCCTGCCAGATAAAAACTGGATTTATCGCCCTGATCTCTTTTCCCCTTATATCAGTAGCATGAGTGGCTACTACTGAAAAGAACTAGTTCTTTCTTTATGTTCTTATAAAATACAAAAAGATGTTTAGAGCCTGTGACAAATGAGATTTACACTTGTGTGCCTGTGAGGAACTTTCCTGTTCTTGGGTCTTAAAGCACTGACTTGTTTTCAGACTGCATTGACAGCACAGGATTATTTTCAGTTCTTGGATGTCATACATTTCCCTTGGTATTCACTAGTGAGTGTTTATTTATGCAGTCAAATGCACAACAATATACAATATCAAGCTATAAAAATGTGTGTAGGACTCTTGGTATAATCTCCTTGCATGAATATGTAATATTTTCTGGCTCCATGCAAAAAGGTGAAGCCTGTGCCAAGCAGGACATTGAAGGATCACAGAGCCAGGGCCCACTGGGATGAAACAACCAGCAAGGTTAAGAAGAAATAAAACTAAGCTATAGCCCTAATTGCAAGGCAGTCAAATTCAACTCTTTTAAGTCTGGATACATTGTCCTAAAAATGCTTTTGCTGTAGAACAAATCCATCAGAAGCATAACCTGAAAGGGACATTGAGGTCACCTTTCATTTCCCTCCTCTAAGGCTACAGGGGCTGAAAAATTCCAAGCAGTGTGTCCTTTCACAAATTGTATGTGGATGCCAAGGGAAGAGTTAAAGTGAGAGACTATAAATGTCCTGCTTTCAGATGTCAAAACACAGAACGTGAGCAGGGTCAGTGCCACAGTCATGGAAGTCAGAGAGTGATGGAAACTGAGACGAGGCACAGTTTGAAAATAAACTGCAACTGGAAAACAATCCCCGAAACGACGTGATAAATACTTGTGAATCAGAGCTTGTCCATGTGTTATTTGTGCACATGGTGATGTCATTATTCAGTCAGCCCTGAGTAAAACACCATCTAAAGCTGCTGGTTATTTCCCTGCCCTTTCCATACTCATAATCATGTTGCAATGATCAGACTTCACTCCAGCTCTGCACCAGGAGTGTCTGGGGGCACAAACAGGCTCAGAGCACCTGAAACCATCTCTGCAAATAACTACAGTGATCTTACCAGAAAAAAGTGGATCAAATGTTGTCTTGGTAATTAATTTTCTCAAATTAATTTTAACTCGTGTGCAGAGATGCCAACAAAGAAAAGGGAGGCACCAAAGAGATGCACTTGGGGTGTTAAATGGTGGTGAAGTACTCTTAGAAATTTGGGCATTGCATTCCTACCTGCGTCAATTTGGGGAATACCACAATTATTACATGCTCATGTCTTAAGAAAATTGGTTAAAATGCTATGAAAAGATAAAAAATAATGGTTTGTTTCATCATTACGTTTTGCAAGTGAAGGTTCTGCTCTGGTGGCAAGGAACATTCTTGTTTGGGTTGGTTCATCTTCAGGGATCAGAAAAGATGGACTGATGAGACTTACTCAGTTTTATAACTGGCATTTCTTATAACCCCAAATGCCCTCTGTGCTCACTGATGTGATTTCTGGGGAGGCAAGTGCTGGTTGTTGGGCTGGATCTGCAAAGGAGAAGGAAGAGGAAAAGCATTTCTTTCATCCTTTGAATCAAAGTCAACGGCAAGCATTGATTGCAAACAGGAAATTACTGCTCCTGTCAGGAGGAGCTCCTGGGACATTCCTTCTCAAAAACTTTGCTCTAGAAGGATGAAACAGTTGCTTCATTTCACAGTTTCTTGTGTTTAATTTTCTGCACTGCCTTCATTTACTCAGAGTGGAGAACCCTGAGTGACTGTCCCTGGCAGCCACGGAGCCTCCCTGGCTCCTTGGCAGTGAGGGAGATCCCTGGGGGTGGGATCTGTCTGGGGGAGATCTGTCTGGGGGAGATCCCTGGGGGTGGGATCTGTCTGAGTGAGATCACTGGGAGTGGGATCTGTCTGGGGGAGATCCCTGGGGGTGGGATCGGTCTGAGTGAGATCACTGGGAGTGGGATCTGTCTGGGGGAGATCCCTGGGGGTGGGATCNCCTGGGGATGTGATCTGTCTGGAGGAGATCACTGGGAGTGGGATCTGTCTGGAGGAGATCACTGGGAGTGGGATCTGTCTGGAGGAGATCACTGGGGGTGGGATCTGTCTGGAGGAGATCCCTGGGGGTGGGATCTGTCTGGGGCAGAGCCGAGGCAGGAGCTGCCCAGGTGGATCCAAAGCTGGATTCTGCTCACAGCAGAGTCCCTGGCTTGGCAGAGTTCTGGTGCTCAGTCAAACTGTCTGTGGCTGCATCAGTTAATTGCTTGTTCCAAAGTCACATCATGGTGCTCAAAGATCACAGTGCACTTGTTAATTTGATGCTCTGAATAGTTCAGGAGAGCTCCGTTGTGCTGGAGTAATAATACAAAAATATTTTGACACCAAAGCAGGGGTAATCCATCAGGGTGGTGCCACCACTATTGATGTCGCCTGAGATGGAGTTTGACTGGAAAGATGAAAGAGGAAATTAAGCATAACAGAGTGATAATGGAATGATCAATGCTGCAGACTTGGTGTGTGCAGTGAAAAGGAAGATACTTTGTCAGTGTTAGCCACAGATGTGTGAGGGAGGTGATAAGTCTTATCTGAAATCCAAAGCTAAATGGGAGTCATTGATACGGCAGAGTTAACGCTGGGGCTTTACTAACAAAGCAAGGAAAACACAGAGGATGAGAAGATGTCCTAAACTTTCTCTCTTAAGAAAGCACAGACAGTTCTGGTGTTTGTCATCAAAGTCACTTTCTGCAATAATTGAATCATGTTTCTGTTTTCTGTCATAAACATGGAGTGGAAAGAAGGAATTTGCAGAGAAGTCCTTTCCCTCCGGCCCATGAGTAGCCTGGGTTGTGAACCAAAAACCTGCTGTCCTAAAAATTATTTCTTGTTACTGAATTCTGCCTTCCATGGAAATAAAGTCATTGGTTTAGGACAAAGATTTTCATTCCAATGGGATACTCTGCAGGAGCCTTCACGCTATAGGGAAGGTTGTGCTGGGTATCAAGTGCCTCAGAGTGCTCTGCTATGAAGCCTTTTGGTCCCCAGAGTGTCCCTGAATAGTGAGCCAGGCAGGAATACCTTTGTGTGCCACCTTGGGAATCCTCCACAGTCAGGAGGATTGGAGCCTGTGGCAGACACACTTCCAAAATTCTGTTTGTGTAATGCCATTTTGAATTTTTTATTATGTTAATAGTTCCCATAAGGGAAAAAGAGACTTCTGAATGTCTGATTGCTTATAGGATGTGGCATTTATTATTTATTCTACCTGCTTTTGGTGGTGGTTGTTGCTGCAGAGATATCCTCATCCTCGTGGGTTCCAGTGCTCTCAGAGAACGCCGAGTTCCCAGGAAATCATTACAGGAATCATTAGGGATCTCCATCCATTTCCCATCCTTCCATGCAAGTAAGAGTTTCAGGGTGCCCCCAACTATTATTTTCAGCATTTTGACTTGTTGCAAAGCCTAAGGGATGAATTTCTGCTCTCTGGCCCCTTTTTCACAGCCAGTCAGGCTCTTATTAACAGCATCTGATCCACTCTCTGGAATGTTCTTAGCCACTTCCCTCAGTAATATCAGATTTGGAACCAGATAATGGGATTGCCTTATCCCAATCATATGTTTTAAAATATATTGTGGGGTCCAAATTTCATTATTTTAATCTTCCATTGACCATTATCTGAACTCTTGCAATTCACTGTGGCCTTTCTGCAAAATTAAATTGCTTAGCAGTGGCTTGTATCAAATCTTTTTATAACATCCTTGAAGAGTCAGGAGCTTTCTAAGACACTTTTTTCTTCTAAAATTCCTTTTCCACACAGTAAACTTTTATTTCTTGGCATTGCTGGCTATTCAGATTCCAAGTCATTTCCCTTTGTTTTTCATTTAATGTTAAGCTGAGGTTTAACCACCACTTTCAGTCTGTGTTTGACTCGGTCTGACCACCCCCAACCCTGTTGTTGATGGTTTACATGTTGGCAATGCCAACACCATCCTTGGTGCATTGAAAGGGGCAGTTTTGGTCAAAATAGGAAGTTTGGAAGCAAATAGGAGAGAACTGAGTTGGGGAATAATTTGAGTATGGAGTCCAGTCACCAGCTCAGAGATCATCAGAGTTTTAAAGCCTTGGATGAGCAGGAATTTTTCAGAGTGGAACTTTTCAGTGGATTAGGCATTCAGGGAGAAGCTCAGCCTTGAGCAAGGGCTTCTCATGGATCTCTTCACCACCAATGTCCTTCTGGGGTTCTGTTTTAATCATAGAATCATAAATTGAATGGGTTGGAAAAGCCCTCCCAGATCATCAAGTCCAACCCTTGGGCCAACTCCAGTCCCTTTACCAGATCATGGCACTCAGTGCCACGGCCAAGCTCAGCCTCTGTGAGTGAATATCAGTGTCCCAGTAAACAACTGCCTAATTCCTTGCAATTCATTGCACTCAAAATTAGTGCTGTTGGGGATTTTCTTCTTTTCCCTTTACTTTTGTGAAAAGTTATTTATAAGTGTGTATGATCTCATAGAATCATAGAATGGATTGGGTTGGAAAAGCCCTCCGAGACCATCAAGTCCAACCCTTGGGCCAACTCCAGTCCCTTTACCAGATCATGGCACTCAGTGCCACGGCCAATCTGCGTCTGTCTCAAACTGGATACAGCCTAAGCCAAAACTCTGGAGTGTTTTCACCAGAAATCTGGATGTGGTCAAGAACTTTATTCCATATCTGCATTTAGATATCCATATAACAAGATATTTGGTTGAGCCTTAGAGCACTGAGTACATTTGGATCCTGTTTGTTTGAGAGGTTGTTCTTTTGCTGAACTCCTGGGTAATAATCATCTCACAGAGCTGGTCTAAAAATCCAGATCTCTGAACTGAGCAAGAAAGAAAGCAGAGCAGGAATCACACGGGGTAGATGACCTGCTTTAATTGAGCTGAGTCTTTGAATTATTAGTCTGGTGATTATTGGGATTGTCTTTTTAAATCAGGTAATTTGAAATTAACTGCCTTTTCCATGTCCAGCTCGTACAGTCCATTGCTCAGAGTTTATGGCTCAGATGGTTATCTGGTGTTTAAATCAGCATTAAATCATTTTGATGTAATTTGAGACCCTCTCATTCTTGAATGCTACAACTGCAATGAGCTTAGGAAGCAGATTAGTTAAAATGAGTTTTTCCATTGCTTAAAAAAAATTACCAGGAGATAATTCAGAACTTCTCAGAAGATAAAATAATTTAAAAGACTGGAAGGCTGAAAGTAATCCATCTGCTGCCCAGAGCAAGCATGGGCTCCAGCTGCTTCAGGCTGCAGCTGCCTTTGCTTCCTGAGAACATGCCAGATGTGACAGGAATGTCTCCAGATCAAGTGTGGCTCCAGAAAATGTGTTAGAGAGAAGAAAAGCAGCGAGCCCCTGTGCCATCCTGCTCTGTGCCAGGCAGAGGGGCAGCACAGCCACTGGCATCAAACAGCTCCAGAGGGGTGGGATTCAGGGTTTGCAGGGCTCTGCCTTTTATTCTCTCATGTTGGAAATCATCAGGGACCCCCTGAGGCGTCCCATTTATCCCAGTAAATGGGGATGACTGGTGGCATTGAGTGCTGTTGGGGTCTGGACCATGAGTGCTGCATGAAATCAGAGATTGGTTTCCTTCAGAGCTGCTGAATAAGGCCCAGATTTCCAGCACTTGGGTGGACAGCAAAGTGCCCAAGGGAAGTGTGATCTGGTAAAGGGACTGGAGTTGGCCCAAGGGCTGGACTTGATGATCTCGGAGGTCTTTTCCAACCCAATCCAGTCTATGATTCTGTGATTCAAAGCAGAATAGAGATAAAAGCAACAAGGACTTTTAAGCCTGTTGTAATTTGCCTAAACCTGTTGAGAGGAATTTTTCTTGTGCTTTATTTCTGATAAGTAGTTTAAACCTCTTCCCCCTGCAGATTATCACTCTGTGTGGCTCATCAGTCAGTGCTGAGTTCCACTCTCAAGGCATGGGCAGTTTGTGCTGCAAACACTTACAAGGAATTTTAAAATTAATCAATTCAGAAAGCTGGTTCTTCCATTTTCCAGCTGAAGGGGCTGTGCTGTGCAGAGCTAATGCCCATCCCTGCACCCAGGGCAGAGCTCCCTGGAGGCAAAAAGCACCCAGTGCCAATGCTGAGTGCAGACATTGCCAGGGGAAAGGTGTGACCCAGAGCAGTGCAGAGCAGAGCAGCGGGGCCTCAGTGCCCTCCCAGCTGCCAGGGCTGTGCCCACCGAGGTGCCCTTGGTCCTGGGAGGGGCTCCACCCGATGCCTCCCTGCTCAGAGGACTAATTTTAGCAGCTCCATCTGTTTAATTGGGGCTCTGAGCAGAACATGCTGCAGAGGGAGCCTGGGGGAGAGCAAGAGCTCACTCAGGTATGAATTGCAAATGTTCTGCAGCTTCACCCTGGGCTGGATAAATCCTCCCAGGAGCAGCAATACTTGTGCAGTTCCTGCCATTCCTGGCCAGGCTCCTGCCCTTGGAGAGGGAGTTTCCTCCTGTGCAGGAGAATAATAGAAGTGTTCAAGAGATCTGCTTAATATGTGGCCTCTCTTTGTCATACAGCAGGTTAGTAAACAGTTCTCTGAGCTGCTGGAGATATTTGGGCATTTCAAAAGCTGTTTTAGACCATTTTCAGAATTTTCTGCATGAGCTGAGTGCTAAACTCCTGGATTTTTTTGTTGATAGCTGTCAAAGGTCCCTTAAACACTAAAATCTCTTTGCAATGCCAAAACCAAAGCAAATTATGTAAAATGTTGAGTGTTGTGTAGGAGTTTCTCTGTTTGTGTCTGTATTTACCATTAGAGCCTTTTTCTCCTCAAAGCCACTGATGTTCCACCAGAGAACTTGGTGAGAAGTGATGCTGGAAATGTGATAAACATAAAAGGAAAACCTGATGTAGACTTGGCTCTAAACTCACCATCTTTCTTATAGAAGAAAACCCCATTATTGAAATATCTTGCTAAATGAAAGCATATCAATTCTCACAGCATTTTATCAGTGGTTTGCTGATAACTCTCCAAACTCCACAGCAATGGGATGTGTTTCCAGTTTTCCAGTTGTGTCAGACTTTCCCTATCAGTTCAGCAAGAGAATTGCCTGATTTATAGAAAAAATTATAGAAAAATTAGTGTTAAGCTGTCAAAAAAAGGAACAACATTGGTGCTTCCTGATCCCTAAAGTTCTGCACCTCCAGTTGTTGGAAATGCATTATTTTGGGAGAGGGAGATGTGAAAACTGTTAAAGAAAACTCAGCTGTTAAAGAAAACTCAGCTTACCAAGACAGCAAAGAGGAGGCAGCTTTGGAGAACCTGGGAATTGTTTTTTTCCTGAAAAAGAAACAAAGCATTTTGTCCTACTTTTCTAGAGATTAGCTTTTGTTTAATCTTCCAATCCTCTGGCATCCTGAATCACTGACTACTCTCAGAACAACACACCCATAATCCTTATGAAACATGTACTGATAATGCAGCCTAAGAAACAATTTGTGTTTTACTTTTAGCTGCCACCCAAACCCTTGGGTTAAACTTTCTGCTTTTACAGAAAAAAATGAAATGTAAGGGGGTTTTTCCTCTTCCTTTTTTCCTTTTCTTTCCCACTGAATTCTCTAATCAAGCATCTCTTCAGGCATCTTCAATGCTC
The DNA here is from genome assembly GCA_013396695.1 of Sakesphorus luctuosus. Classification (NCBI taxonomy): domain Eukaryota; kingdom Metazoa; phylum Chordata; class Aves; order Passeriformes; family Thamnophilidae; genus Sakesphorus; species Sakesphorus luctuosus. The sequence goes on from VWZD01002450.1 coordinate 3,397,514, forward strand.
TTCAGGCATCTTCCTCATAGATGGCCAGTTCTTACTGGGTTTCATTTTGTGTTCTCTTAGAGCAGAGCAAAGGTCCAGCCTTCCCCTTCATCAGCAAACGAGTCAGAAAAGAAAACCTGGTGATTTCAGGTGGTGTTTGTATCTAAAGTTCTGATCTCACTTCACATATATCAACAGCTTTAGTTGCCTTTGGAAGAAAAGCAGCTGTTTTGTAAAAACAAACAAACAAAAAGAAGATCTAGAGATAGAAAACCTCTGCAAAATGACAATATTTTCTGTTGACACAAGGAAAATTATATTAAGAAAGGAACAGTTTAGACAAAAATGTCATATCAACAATTCCTCTTAAAGACATTTCTTCAGTTTTATGCTCATTTAAAAGGTTTGTATTCCCAGTTTGCCACATTTTTCTCATTTTCTGCCTTAAAAAAAATAACCATCCTGAGACTCCAGGTTGCACAGCAACAATCACACAACCCACCTTCCAGCCCAGCTCCCTGTGCAGGGCCTTGCCTTCTTCTCCTTGGCCACTGGGCTTCATTTTTCTCTTCATAATTCACTTTCTTCAGCTCTCCCCACCAGCACATCCTTCTGAGATGTTTTAAAAACAGAGGGCTGAGAATGAGGGCATTAAATGCAAATATGAGACCACTGAGACACATGGCAAATGTTCATAATAATAAATCCCTCTCCCTTCTTTACCTTTTGCATGGACTGTGAACTCCTTGGAGGAGACATCCAGTCTCTCTCCAGGGAATATGCTGGACAGTAAGTGATGAGTAACCCTGTGCCAGACTTTGATTTGGGCATTTCAGCAGCTTAAGGTGAAGCCAAAATCTATAAGGCCAGACTGGGTGATCAGAATCATGTTTGCTCTCACATTACTGACCTGAATTCTCTTTGGGGTTTGCAGTTAGATTTTTTTAATCTGGTTCACTCATGTTTGATTTCAACAGAGATTTATCTGCAGACAAAAGGCTGAGGTTTAAGATCAATTCCTTTTATTGTTTCTTCCCACCCACCTTTTGTTGTTTCTTCCCACCCAGGTTCCAGAGGGATAAGGAGTAATTGCTTTGCTTTGCTATAAACTTGCACACGTTGTATTTGCATTTGCAGGTGGCAAGATAATCACCTGATTTTTTAATAATTCTGTAATTTGGTCCACTTTGTATGTTCAAAAAAGAAGTAATTTGTTTCACCAGGAGCTTTTGAGCCATTACTTGGAGCTTCCATCCTGGAAAGATACAGTACCAAAGTTTAGGTGCTGCTTTCAGGGTGGATGCCTTGGGAAGGAGAGCTGGTCCTGAGCCTTCTGTGCCACTGATGCCTCTGAGCTGTGAAAGGAGCCAGTCTGAAGGGTATGAAAAAACCTGCTGACTTTTTTAATAGGAGCAAAACCCCAGAGGGTGCCCAACACAGCGCTCTGTGTCCTGGGGAACTGATTGTGTCATTTCTCCTCCCTGGGGATATCACCTGCCACATAAAGATAGATGTTTGGGTAAGTGCCAGCTGGAGCTTTTCTGTTCTTCCTTTTGGTTCCTTGCAAAGAGATAGAGAGCCCCAACAAGGGAAAAAACGTCTCTTGGTTAATTAACAAGGCTGGAGGTGAGGGCCAGCTGAGATCATTATAAATTGTGAGGAACAGAAGTCTGGGCTTCCTGGGGGATTCTGACACCTGGGCTGAGTGGTCAGCACATGGGCTGGTAGAAGGGGAAAAAAATAAAAATCTTCTTTTCTGGAGAGAATTCATGCTGGAGGAAGTGAGGTGGGTTTTATCTATTAATCTTTAAGTTAAGACTAGTTTCTCTTGAGTTATTTGCTTATTGAGGATTTCACATGTCCCTTCTGTCCTGTGGGGAGAGGCTGAGGGAGCTGGGGGGGTTTGTGCTGGAGAAGAGGAGGCTCAGAGGTGACCTCAGCACTGTCTGGAACTGCCTGAAGGGAAGTTGTGGCCAGCTGGGGGGTGGTCTCTTCTCCCAGGCACTCAGCAATAGGACAAGGGGGCACGGGGGGCTCACGCTCTGCCAGGGGAAATTGAAGTTGGAGAGCAGAAAAAACTTCTTTGCAGAGAGAGTGCTGAGGCATTGGAATGGGCTGCCCAGAGAGGGGGTGGATTCCCCATCCCTGGAGGTTTTTCAGCTGAGCTTGGCCGTGGCACTGAGTGCCATGATCTGGTGACGGGACTGGAGTTGGCCCAAGGGTTGGACTTGATGATCTCAGAGGTCTTTTCCAACCCAATCCATTCTGTGATTCTAAGCACTGGAGGAAAATATTGTGTGCAAGTTATCTCTGCTGTGAGAAGCTGAGGGGTTTAATTAACTTGGAGCTTGGATGTTCTCCACGTGGAGGAAAAGCAAGCCTGGAGTGCAGCGTGCTGGGAGCTGCCCAACATCCTTATCTTTGTAGTGACCACAACTCATGTTCCTTCAGATCCTGTGTGCAGGTTTTGTTCCCAGCAGGAACCCTGGGCTGAGGAATCTCCTGATGGCACTCAGGAATAGTTGGTGTTGTGTTCTGGGGTCAAACCATGCTTTGGGCAATTTGTTCCCCTCAACTGTGTAAATTCCTGTACTGTGCATTAACACCTACGTGTACAGCTAAAGGCACATGGTGGGGGCAGCTGGTTTGCTGTGGGCTGTTTGTAATCCATGGAATTATCCATCCCTGGTTCTGCATGCTCACACTGACTCTTGAAATTTTGGGGTTTTTTTCTTTTTTTTTTTTCCTTCCCTTAACTCTAGGATGCACTCCTGCCCTCTGGGCAAACCTGAATAAAACTTAACATTAATTTGCAATCTCCCTGCCTTCATGCTGAGCTACCCAAGGTATTTTATTATTAATTTCACAGCTCTCAGAACCTCAGGGCAGCGCAGCACCTATAAAAACTCGAGCCTAGTGAACGATGTCCGTAGTTAGGAATGAGAGCAATGGTCTGCTGAGCTTAGAAATGGGCTCAGGTTTGTGTGGTTTGTGCTGCTGAGCTTAGAAATGGGCTCAGGTTTGTGTGGTTTGTGCTGCTGAGCTTAGAAATGGGCTCAGGTTTGTGTCGTTTGTCTGCTGAGCTTAGAAATGGGCTCAGGTTTGTGTCGTTTGTCTGCTGAGCTTAGAAATGGGCTCAGGTTTGTGT